>VDFB02351407.1:62164-88650 GCA_007258455.2 Sequoia sempervirens
ATGGGTCCCAAAAAACAAGGCCAAATAAGGTACCCATGTACAAATAGAAGATTTCTACAATGCAGAGAAATAGAGAAAACCCCCTAGGAAAAACTCTACTCCAAAAAGAGATGAAAGCCAAGTGAAGGACTAAAGAAGCCTCCAAACAAGAAAATGTCATCTCAAAAGATAGGAACAAAGGATGAACAAAAAAAACACTGTTGAAGCGTGAAGAAGTTGCAAACATTGTCAAAAAATGACTACTGTAATGTTGAAACAAGAACCTCCAGAAATAGGAATGCAAGAATGTCCATATGGTAAATGATCCATCTCACCAAAATACAAGTAACCAGCCACTGATGTACATTGCATCCAAAAGTACATAGGAACAAATACTATATGCATAGCTCACTCCAACACAAAACCAAGGAAGCATTAGCACCAACCATAGAAACCCCCCATAATGCTGACAAGGGAGAGGCATGACAGATACACTAAAACTGAATGCCAGAAAGAAGTGCATGAAGAAGAATCAAGAACATTTGAACGTGCAAACATGAAAGTACCAACACATATAAAGGGCGTGCAAACAAAGGAACACACACATGAGGCTGCTATCATGGAAGGGAAACTTGCTTGACAAAGGTGTGATTGCAAACAAAGACAAAACATCAAACCCCCCCATGACACTTTATAGCATAGTACAAGTATAATAAGGCGAAAAATGATGTGCAAGATCCCATAAAAGATACACTTGTTGTGGCACTTTATTTCAATGCGTTTACATAATGAAAAATTCATACAATGGGAGCCCATAATGTCCAAAATAGGACTACATGCTAAAAATACAATTCTCTTACAAAAAAATAGGAAACTATTAGCACCATGATGAAGTAGACAAAAAAAATGCACTTTCAAGAAAATGACACCCAAAAATGTGTCTAGATGTAGAAGATATGGCTCGTCGAAGTCTCCAAAATGAAAACTGAACAACAACAACACTGAGAAAACTGAATTCTTGAAAGAAAAAAACAAAAGTCAAAACTGGAAAATACTTGCATCACTGTGAAGAGCATGAAATTTTACCCCATTTCAAAAAAATTGCACTGAAAAAACCCACTGTATTGCCAAGATATGGCCTCTAGAAGTTGAGGTGCAAAAGTGAAAATCACAATGGAGAGGGGCAGAGTAGGGAAAAAAAGATCTCCACCAAATTTGTCAAAAAACCACCAAAAATAGGTGTCTGCCAATTTTAGAGGTGCTGATAAAAAAGTTCGCCATGTACATTGTAGTTATTTTTCCAAAAAAAGCAAAAAATTGACTATTTATTTTAAAGTTAAAAAATGCAAAATAAAAACTATTATATTTTTAAAAATTAAAAAATCATATATATTTTATTAAAATAATATTAAAAAAAAAACTTTTTTATAGAAAAAATAATTAAAAAACTATTTTGAAAAAATTAAATTAAAAAAAAAAATTGGGCAAGGTCTAAGGTGGGACTGCACCTACCATATAGTGGCAGAGGCGGTACCACCTTGTACCCCCCCACAGTGGAGGCGAGGCTTGAGGGGCCGCCAACCTGCCATTATGGTAGGCAGCGGTACCCCTTCGTTTACCGAACCCCACCATTGGGGTTTAAAAAGAAAAAAATTAAAATAAAATTTTTAAATTACATAAAAACTTGTGATGGGTTTGTAAAAACCTTTCTTTTTTTTTTGAAAAAAAACACAAGGAAAAAATATAATTTTTCACCTCGATACACGTATTGGGGAGACCGTACGACCTCTCTAGCAAAAAAAATTGCCTCAGAAACTCCTGACATGAATTTGGAGTTTTGACAGACAATCTTAAGGTTTTTGGGCCTTCTGAGCACAATGGTAACATCCGTTTTGGTTCAAAACACACCAAATAAGGAAGCTACCCTCCAGATCTAGAAACAAAGCAACCACTTCAAACCTTCATAAATCTGGTGTCAAGAATCAAAATCAGGCAAAACAAAAGCCAAATTTGACTTTATTGACAGCTCTGAATCCAATGGCAAGGTCTTTTTTGCACCAAAATGTACAAAAAAATCACCCACCTCCAAAATTTGCAAAAAACCAAAGGGAATTCAAATATGAAGCCTATAACCCTTGTTAAAGAAAGAAAATCTCATAAATCGAGACTTGACATTTGTTGAATCCACGCTCTGATACCATGTTAGAATTGTGAAAGAAGCACAAAACCACGAGCCATAGGATCAAACAACAAACAAATATACCTTCCACACAAGAGATTTGCAAACAATTTATGCAATATTCCTCAACAAGAAAAAGCTACAGAAGCAAGAGACTCTCAAGAAGATATGAAAGCTCAAGATAATTACAATGAGGGATGAGTGCTTATAAAAGAAAAAACCTAAATGAGAAAGGGATAAGATCATGACAAGTGTCAACATCACATGAGATGAGACATAATGATCTAATAATAGCTCAACTAATAAAATCATTAAACACTCCTAAGTTTAGCTTAACTGCATGAGAATAAATTATACTAATAATCAATTAAAGATTAATTAATTATTAGCCAATGCATAATAACTCTAACAACCCCCCTCACACTCTCAAGTCTCTCCCTCTGGCACCCTACCTACATAACTCTCTCTCTCCCTCTCTCTCAGTTCTCTCTCTCTCTCTCCCACCCTATTTGTGTCCCCCTACTCCTTCTCCTCTCTCTCTCTCCCACCCTAACTAACAATCTATCTCTCTCTTAAAATTCTCCCTCCCTCTAAAGACATACATAAATACATATTATATATACATACAAGCATACATACATATGTACATACAAGTGTACATGTACATATGTACATACAATCTTACATACATACATATAGGCATACATACATACATGCACCGATACATACATACAAGAATACATGAATACATACATATATACAAGCATGCATACATACATACATACATGACATACAATCATACATACATACAAATATATATACATACATTCAATAGAGTAGCATTTAACACAAAGCAAGACATAACACGAGCATGTTATAATGCGCTCGTGTTATGTCTTGATATACATGTCTTGCACAAATGTAAAAACCATGTAAAAACTAAGAGATAATGCAAGCACGTCATAACATGCTTGCATTATTTCTTGCTTTGGGAATCCCCAAGCCTTGGGCTTGGTATTTTCCTTAAAATACCAACCCAAAGGCTTGGAGGGCCTTCCCAACATCCAAAGACGTGTTTTTTCAAATTCTACAATATTTTACATAATCACATTTGTGTTCACCGTAAGGATTGCACGTGTTTCAATGTCGAACAAATCGAACACCTAGGTAATGTTAGGCTCTCTTAGCTAACGATGTAATTTTTTTCACTTTTTGACAATGTTAAGCCATTGATTTATAATTTCTTTTGTTTATGTGTTTATTTTTTGGCAAAAACCAATGTTTGGTGTTTTTATCGTTATAAATTAATCGTTCATTGAAATTTCAAATAAATTACATTTTTAGAAACTAGACTACATTTTATGCATATTAAAAAAAATCAATTAGTTTCCAAAATTTATAGGGGTAGCACAGCCAAAATTTTGTTTTTCAAGAAGTGTCCACTTTCAAAATTAGTAAAAAATCAAATATTCATTAAAAAATTATCAGAAAAATCGAGCATAAACTACATAATGTTAGCTAGTTTCTCACTGAAGCGATTTTAAAAATACTAAAAAAAAGTTAACCATGCTAGCGAGCCACAAAAGTTGCTATGTTATGTTTTTTTGAAAAAAACAACACCAATTTTTGTGGTCCCCTCTTTTGAACCCCTTAATCTCAGCCATTTTCAAAAAAAATATTAGTAGTTTAGAAAGCAGACTCGGAGCACTACGATCCTTGTTGTTGTTGCAACTCAAAATTTTGAGTTTAACTATCCTGAATTTCATGTCCAAGGTCAATATTTCCTGATTTCAGAAGAAAAGAAAAAAAAAAAAGTGGCCACTTAAGCCCCCTTTTTGCCCCTATCTTTTTTCACTTACTTCGCTCTCCTCAGCTAATACTCCTTGAAGCTCCAAATCTAAATTAATAAGCTCAATGTGAACTTCGCCACAAATTTGCTCCTCGAAAGAGTCAAGGTTTCATCCAACCTTTTCCAATTTGTTGAAGGTTTTCATCCCCAGAGATGAATCAAAGATTGAAGCTTTCAACATGTATAAAGCATAAGAAATATCAACTCAACAATGGATGACCAAATGCTTTTCCCTCAACAAGCCTTTTAAAGGATCCAAAGAATCTTCTAGAAGAAGCCAACTTGCAACTATCTCTAGCTTCTAGAAGAAACTTATTTAATAAAGTGACTATTTTAATATTTTATTATTTCCACTTTATTTTAATTAAATTAATTAATTAAAGTCATCCTTTTTGAAATAATATTAATTTTTGGACAACTTAAATTAATTAAATCACTTTCTCAAAATTTTGGGGACATTACACAACATTGTGGCAAAGACATACTGACCCCAGATTCATAGATCCCTTCCTTATTTTTGGGGGCAACCCCTCCTTCCTTTTTCATGAAGTAGCTCTATTTTAGGAACATATGACTTGGCATAGGGCTTTCTGAGTAAGCTACTTCTTGTGATGGAACATTGGCTACTTTAAAGCAGTTGCTCATAGCAATGATGTTAGCAATCGCTTTAAAGTGGGGGCATACATCGATGACATCTTTTGATATTTTGCATATTTCATGGTGTGATTTTCTTTTTCTTGTGATGTGTCATTTTCTTGGTAATTTCATTGGGTTTGATGTCCTCCAAGAGTGTGATATGTCTAAGCATATGACTTTCCCTTAGTGGTTTGATGCAAAGCGAGGAATTCCATAAGTGGCAATCTATTATACTTGACTTATCCTCTCTTGGAGGCATTAGACCCAATGATCCCTAAGAAGAAGACCTTACACGAATGAAGCAAGATCCCCTTGAACAAAAACCTATCTAGACATAATATTCATAAGCATTCAACATTATGGTTCCTTGTTGAAGTTGTCAGGAGGATAACTTCAATATGGTATGGGAGCCTAATATGATTCTCTCATTTGCCACCCCTTTTGGGATACTCACCTAGTGGACGACCTAAGGTTTCACTACCCCAGAGTGAGCGTGTGTGTCATTTTCATAGTGGACATAGTGTTCTCCTTGTGAACAATTCTAGACAAACAATTAAGATGTGTTCCACATCACGTTCGACAATTGAGGCTTGATCCTTCCCCTTTCACAGACAAACAACTGCATTTTGCATCACATTGGGATGGTCAAAGCTTGATCCTTTATTTTCTTGATGCTTGATAGTGTATGAGTATTTTTTTCATTGTTGCATACATAAGTGTCTTGAATGTCTACTTTAGTGTGAGTTTGACATGGGGTCATACTCTCACTAAAGTGGGGGAAAAATGTAGAGCAAAAAAAAGTAACCCTTTTTCACACTTAATTTGGGAATGAATAATTAATCATAAAATGGACTTAATGGTGCCTTATTTAGGGTGTTGTAAAGTGTTTCTTTACACTTTCACATAATCTAGGGCTTTATTAATTGAACTTAATTAGCCCCTTAAATTCAAATCCAAACTTAATTTATTACATTTTTTGAGGGATAAAACCTAACACTCTTAAATGAAATTACACAACACTTAATTTTGCAAGCAATGTGTCCTAGGATAGTGACCTAGGACCCATTCACAACTTGTTGAATGGGTCCTCACTAGGTCCTAGGACCCCCTTTTGGCATGACATTTCACAATCCTTGAAATGTATCCTAGTTAAGTATGTTAGGGCAATATGTTTTTGGTGGCATTTTAATGATTTCAAATCCTAGATCTGATGTCAACTTGTGTTAGTTGAATTTTGGGATTAAATTTTAAGTTAAGTATGAATATAAGGTAATTTCCCATAGTTTCATAATTAGATCTTCATAAGCAATCAAGAGTACCTTCACAAGAGCATTATAGAGCATTCAAGAGCATTTCAAAGGAATTCAAAGGTAGATTATTAGAGTTTATTGTAGCAATCAAGGATCGTATCATCATGTCAAAGGCATAGTGCATCATGCATGTTTTTGAGCTAATGTTGTGATGTCGCATTTCAAGATCCAATTCAAGCATTGTTCCAAATCAAGTTCATGATCAATATCTATATCCATTGAGGTCACTTCATGCAAGATTGCAGATTTATCACCCAAGGTTTATCCAAAGTATCATTGTTTAATGTTTCATGTTTCATCCTTCATGTTTCATTGTTTCATCATAAGGTTTAATTACCAAAATGGGGTTTGACTATGGAAAACCCCTATTTCCTAACAATCAACATTTTCTCCTCTTTTATGTGTGATTACAATTTTTAGAGTGAAGATCAAGTGGAGAACAAAAGTTGCAAAAGTTGCAAAAGTTGCCAAAGTTGCTTGAAGTTGTAAAAATTGTCATCTTTCTTGCAATATCATGGAAAGTCTTCTACAAAATTTATTTCCAACTTTCGGGAGCTAGACACCTAGGATCTGGGAGTGCAAACATTGAAGAATAGGACCCAAAAATCAATTTTCTAGAACCATAGCAGGGACCCATTCACCACTAGGCGAAGAGTCCTCAGTGAGGCCCGAAACAACACTTTTCAAAAGGTACACATAATTTTCCCATCTTAAAACCTACCATTTTACTGTTATAATGGTTAGGTTTGTTTTCTAATTGTTATTTATGCATTATACCCCTCATAATTGAATAAAACATCAAAAAATAATGGTTCATCATTTTGATAAATTCATCTTGATAAACCACATTTTTTGTTGGTTCACATATAAATACCTTCCTCCAAATCACCATGAAGGGATGTTAAGTATGCATCCATCTTATCAACCTCAAGATCATATGCTAATTTATAAAAAGAGATGATAGAAATTGAATGGATGTTAGGTTTACTATTGGGGATAAAATCTCACCATAATATTTTCCCTCAACCTAGGAATAACCCTTCACAACCAATTTTTTCTTATACTTCTCAACCAATATTGTCATCAAATCCTTATTTTTAGGTTGTTATCTTTGCTTATTGACTCCTTAATGACTAAGGTGGATTTTTTATCTCTTATATAGAACTCTTTGAACTATCTAATCTCTCTTCATCTTTAGGTCCTTAGTGGACTTCAAGTTCAACCATCTCAATCTTTAGAGTTAATTATGTTGTAGTGTTCCATTTTTTTAGTTGATCCTTAAGTTTGTTGAACTCTATTCTATACAAACATTCTTCTCGACACTTCCTTAATCAATAATTATCCTTCACAATTAGCACTAGCACACCAAGTCGGCCAAACCCACGCTAACACTAACAAATGACACCAAACACACCTCTCAAGGCCTGAAAACATCTCACAGACCACATAACAACACTCCACAGTATTCATACAACATCTCATAATACTCCAACACCATCTTGAAATATTTTGCATAATCATTGCAACCACTTGAAACTCAAGAACACCTTCATTTTGTGCAACCAAACATACTAATACAGACATTCAACACATAAGACAATGCATCTGAAACTTCAAGGGAAGATAGATACAAACATGATAAGCATGTTCCCAGATTTGCAATACCAAAAACTTCACTGCAAAGAAATGTGAAGTAATCTCATTTCTCTTAGATAACACTACTTCACAATTCACACACTGGTGAACACAACTTCTTTTTCCACATGATCTAAAACCTTAAACTTTGGATATAACACCTCTGATCATCACATCCAAACCGCATGGGCACATCTTCATCCATGAAGAAATTCAGAGCAAAACATTGAACACCACTTTGTCACACTGAACTTTCTTTTATTCAAATTTTCTCAAAGGCACTTGGAAACCAAGCACCACAAACACCATCTCAACATCTACAACATCTTAGCATCTCAACCACACAAGGGGTTGATATCCACAAACACTTACTCATCATTGCTACATTAGAGGTTGACACCAATGACAATAGTAATGGCAACATAATGCAACCAACACACTTGAACATACATGCTTCCTCAGGGGTTGACATCAATGCAACAATGCTTTGTTGATATCAATGAAAACACACATTTCCAACATGCACTAAATGACAGAATCCTCTCCAAAAGGGTATAACTTGTTTTTGAAAATGATAAAAAAAATCAGGCAAAAGTTGACACCAAATAAAAACTATTAAATTTTGGTAGTTTGACTTTAAAACGTTATTATGAGAAAAAAATGCATCAAATTTTTTTTTCATACACTAGATATTGAAGTTATCTATTTGGAAAAAAAAAATCTAAGGAAAATTTATAAAAAAAAAATTGTTGTCAACTCAACATCACTTTTTTCTAAATTTTAGATATTCAAAATCTACTCTTAAATTTTTTAAAAAAAATATATCAAAATATTTTTTGTTTTTATTTTTTAAATTACAAGCATAAACTTCATCAAGAGTCTTACATTTTGTTAGTTTATATCATTTTGAAATTCAAAACATAAAAGCCACTTTATGTGATCGAAGTTGAAAAAATTTGTTTGTGTTGACTAGTTCATTTATAAAAGTGTGACACAGGTTTGTACTTATCCCCTAAAGTTTGTAGTAATTTGTTTTATATAATATAAATTTTCTACTTTCAAAAAGTGTTTCTATGATAAAAAATGGAAGAAGACAATACTCTCTACTTGGATAGCAATGTGTAGTTATATTTTTTATGGTGAACTAGGAAATCAATTACAATCCTTCATTATCTCCACCTAGGTCAAGGGTTCAACTCCAATAAATATCAATTTCAATGCTTCATTTGTTAGAATGTCAACTTACTAGGCTTCTAATTTTGATTAGCAAACACTATAAACATGCCTCGTCTCAATAAAGTTTGGCTAGAGAGGAAAACCCTTGGGAGCATAAAATTTGGACTATTGCCTCTAACTAGCAAGCACTCATGGTTGCTAGTCATTCTATTGGTCACACCTTAATTTGTAATTATGTTCTAATTTCAAGATGGAAGATCAAGTTACCAATTGAACAAATTTCAATCATTTATTCTATAATATAAAATACATTTATCATTTATAATTTGGAAGCTTTTTTTGTATGTGCACATAATCTTTTTGCTACATATTGTGTCTATTGTTAGAAAGTGTTGTTGAAATCCTATACAATTTTTGTTAAATATTTATGTCTTTTATTAGTTCAAGTGTCACTGAAAGCTTAAAAAAGGTTCATTGAATGGAGTCTAGTGTCAAAAAAATGTTGTCAAAAAAATCAATCAAAATTTAATGGAAAAGTAATCCTCTTTGCCTAGAAGTTCCAACCTTACTCTATTTTGAATAGAAAAACGAGCATCGTAGATCTATTGTGCTAATGAAAAAATTCCATTTTTTGTCTAATGTATAGTACATTTATCTTTTGGCCTTGAAGTATTTTTGTTCATCTCACCTAGAGTGATATATCTAATCATTCTTTTTATATCATTCATTGGTAGTTTTTTATTAAGGAAAAAGTAGGTTTTGAAGGGGCCTCGAAACCCTTTAACAACAAGCAAGAGACAAATTCAGCAGAAAAATTACCCAAGCAAGAAAATAAAACAAGACAGGAAGCTTCCAATAGAGAACATCAGAACCAGCCGAGAGGCAGCACCACAAAAGAACCCGCAAAAACCCAACAACAAACCCACAATTAGGCCATATTCTTCAGGACCTCTACTACTTCTTGTTCCAGTTTGTTCATATTCCATGTCACTTTCTTGATTTCCTGGATGTTAACATGGGCCTTATCAACCTTTCTCTTAAGGTTTGCAAAATTTTTTTTACATGGTCCACCAAAACCTTCCTGACTGTGTACTTTATCCACCTCCTCTTCCACAACAGTCTTATCCTGATAAGCATTCTCAAGACTATCCACCATCATATCCATAGCATTAGCCATGGATTTTAAAATATTATGGCTAGTATTCATCACCGCCTAGATAGACTCTTTTATGTGCTTGATTTTGTCCTCGAAAGCTAATAGCTTCTCATCATGATTAATCTTAAATTTCTCAAGATCTTCAATAGTTTTCTTAAGGCAATCCACCATATACTTCTTTTCTTCCTCAATCCACAAATCCATGGTCTTCACTCTATCTCTAGCAGTGTTGTCGAGGGACTCAGGTTTTTCAATTTTACTGCTCATAGCCCTCTGTTTCAACTTAATTTCCTTAATCTCAGAAAACACCCATCTCATCAGTCTAAAGAAATCCACAGAACCATTACGAGCAATGGCCAGAATGTCCGCAAGGAACTCACATTCTTCCCTAAATTAATGATCTTCTGCCCTAAGGTCATAGGGATAACGAGGTATTTCCTCTCTATCAATGGCAGGGTAGCTGGAACAATCGGACAAAGAGTCCGTCTGGGAATCCTCGATAACAGGGGTTTTACCTTTCACCTTGGTTTTATCATTCATTGGTAGTTGATCCTATTGGTGAGAATCCATTAATTGGACCTTGAATATTAAAATCAATCGTCTTACCCTCTTCATCCATTGACTTTTATTCACCCATAATTAACTCTTATATGATTGACCTATGTAGATTCTTCATGTAATTATGAAATTCATAACAATTTAATATCCACCAATGTTGTGAAGAAAATAGTTTCAAGCTTGCATCCTAAATATGCAACACTTCCATAGATCTTTATTTTTTATAAAATTGTAAATAGCTCCACCTAAACAACATTGTTGAGTCACATATTTTCTCCTTCATGAGGGGTCTTTGTTTTGCATGTCCAATCCACCAATTATTGTGAGAATAAGATGTTTATTTCTTGTATTGAAATTAGAACTCAATCAATATTTAACCATGGGTGATAACTCACATCGACAAGCAACTCTCTAAAATATCTACATTTTAAACTATTGACTTTATTGCACATTTGGAAAATTTTAACCACTCAATGACTCTTCTCTCACCTTCCAATAACTCAATTGTCTCATTTAACAAAAACTATTTCAACTTCATGGTCTTTACCTCCTCTCAACACACAAACTAGCCAACAACAAAAATGGACACAATGCATATCTTATAATTATAATAAAAATGATTGCAAAATCAAATTTGTAAATGATGTTAACATCCTTAACTTTTAACTTACACGACCTTTTAAAGCATTGAATGCCTAATTGTTCAAGGTCTACTAATTGTGTTTGTGGGTCATAGAAAATCAGATATTGAGCCTTGAATTGCTTGAGGGAAAAATTGAAGTTGAAAAGATGAAAAGAAATTGTCAATAGAAAAAAAAATAGGAAAATGAGAATCAAGATTGGTGGGGTAGTGGTGATCTAGGACGAATGGAATTATGCTAGCATAGATATCTTCAATACATCTATCTACAAAAAATGGCAAATATCAATCTTGAGTTATTATATTCATTTAAGAGTGAATACTTTACTTTAAACTATTTCAAAGTTAATTTATTTTATTTAATTGTTTACTTTATTTTTATTGGAAGAGCTATATTTATTGAATAGTTGTTTTATTTTATTTTATAGTTATTTGGATAGCAAGTAGTGGAGTGCAATAATGTGGAAGTATTATCAAAGACTATTAAAGAACCAACATACAAAATATGACCACATAGAAAAGTTTAATAACTCTAACATAATTGTATTTGTGTGTGATTATTCTCATTTAACTATAGTGAATAAAATAATTTTAATGAAATAACAATGTATTTTAATAAATAAAATCGTAAATAACTATTTATTTTAATAGATAATGATATGATTAAAAATATAATAAGTTAATATCTCTATATTACAATAAGTATGATAATATAATATAATATTTATATTGACTTATACTCTTATTTAACTTATATTGATAATTGTGTATATATATAGTAAGGTATTTTTACCAATTTAAAAGGGTAGATCCTATAATTTTTCATTTGTTTAGCATGCAAAATGGACTATTTTCCATTTGTCATGAGATTGATTATACTGTTATCCTTGTGGTCATGCTCGCAATGTCACCATATTGATCTTGCTCCATATTTCATTTTGTTACTTTTCTCTTACACATAGATAAACCTTTTGATCCTTTAGGTAGTCATTTCAACATGCAAAATTCAATACCCACCAAGGGGAATATAAAGATGAAATAAGTTTTGAAGAGGACCAAGGTAATAAAAGACCCCTACCTAAGGAGGCGAAAGAAGGGGAACAAAAAGAAGGTAAACTTAGATGATCCAAGGGAAAGAGATGACCCATCCAAATACACAACGTGTATATTTAGGGATTGGGCCAAGTGACCACCTCAATGAATAGATAACCAAAATATCAAGCCGCGCAAGAGAAATACTGTCATAGAGCAATCAAACCATTTTTATTGATGATGAGTTCAAGAGCCGAGAGGATCTCTGACTCGTGTGACATGTAAGCTCCAGGTACCACGTCTACCAAATTGCAATAATGGTTCAAAAGGGCTTTTGCCTATTAGTGTTAAAACAATATCGTTTCCAGGATGGGGAAAGAAATAGCAAAGAAGAAAAAATGGAGATGCCAATGTTCTTGACCAACTCAAAGGATCAACTTGCTTTTCTGGGTCTGATTTCATATTATCGTTTAAAGAGGGTGTTTTTAGAGGGAGATTTCTTGACAATAAAAGTCGTCAAGCTCATATTGGGAAGTGATTTTCTCCATTCCCGTGAAAGGTATCGAGTCAACTCTGACATTACCTTTCGCTTCATTGCACCTTTATTAGACCTCCATATCGCAAAGGAAAGGGTGGCAGAGCTAACCAGAGTGCTCTTTGACCCTTCTCTTCTTGTGGTTTTGGAAGATGTTCTTGTGGCTGCTCATTTGGGACGAGGGATACCTCGTCCTCATGACCTTGAACACCATGCAGACCCAACAACCGAGTTTGTCCCATTTCTTCCTGAAATCTTAGAGGCATCCTACTGAACTCACCACTTCCGAGCTAAGACTGGCTACGATTTCCTAAAGAGGTTCCACCATTTCGTCCCAGTGAAAGACTTCCAGTGGGTGGCTCACTTTATGGATTTTGAAGATTAGGGTTTGGAGTGCACCTCTTGCTTTTTTGTCACCGATGAAGGGTCCAAGTTTGGATAATGGTTAGATAAGCCCATTTTTCTTCTTGTCTAAATCATACAATTGTAGGGTTGTTCTTTTTGTCTGTATCTTTATAGAAAAGGGCACCAAATTGTAGGGTTTTGGACCCATTTCAAAACAATGTCAGAATTAATATCATAAGGTTGACATATTTAGGGCTAAAAACATATTATTATATGTGCAAACCTCTTTGATATCAAAAGTATTAAATTCCCATATCCGATATCTTGTTTATGCTTTGTTCATGGGAATCTTGACACATTTTATATAGGGGAAAGGACCCAGTAGTCGTGCACCCTAACTTCGTGTCTCTCAAAATCTAACTTCCCGATGTCGGATGACTCTAAAAATTTAATACAATCTTCTTCGACTAGTCGACTACTTATAACTAAGGTTTCAAGTTGTTGTGAGCATTTTTTATATCTTTACTATGCGTAACTGTAAAAAGTATCCAAAACACCATTTTTCTAACCCCTTACCCATCGTAGTGAATTACCACCCTCGATCTTCGAACACACTTGCACCAATAGTTGAACAATTTCTCATGGAAATAAATTACCTATACACTCTAATATGAATAAAAAGTAATTATAAAATACACATCCTAGTATTAATAACTAAATACAAATAAACTACTTCTATTTATTAATTACCTTACAACTATAATATATTATATGTTTATTTGTATATTTTGCGTTTAGAAATTAATAGTAAACTGATCAATGAATGAATAAAAGAAATGTAACTCTAACTTTTCTATACCATAACTCACACCCTAATATCCTAAACCACGGGTGTTTCATTGTTGCCGCCGCCAGATGCTTCAACCTCCACCAATCCTCCGTGTTGTCTCCACAGCGCTTCGTGGCACCTTGCAAGATTATAGCTGTAACCATGGAAGGAACGTGTCCAGAACTAAGGATTGTGTGGTTTTTAATCGCATTATTTAGCTTTTTTTTGTTTTGTTCTCTCACTATATTTTGGGTTGTGCAGGGCATGATTCATCTTCTGGATGGGTCTTTGATTGACGACATCCAACAATTCATTTGTGCTTCCCTGTTGGAGTTTGGATCTATGGAGTTGGTAAGGTCTTCTATGACCTTACTGAGGCTATGAACCGTTGTTTTTTGTTGCTCAAATTTCTGTTTGATCTTTTTGTGTATCGGCTTCAATTTTTAGCTCATGGAAATTTGTTATTTTTTGCGTACTCTGCAATTTTTTTGGCTTGCATCTGTAGAAATTTCAACTATCCATCTGAATAATATAGTTCTAGAGAGGCATTTTACCTTTTTTTTGTTATTTTCATTTAGGGTTTTTCTTGAATTTATCGTCCTCCTGTGATATTGTGTTATGCTGAAAAGAAAAAAAAAACTGGGTAGAAAATCTTTGCACAGAAACAAGCTGCCCATATTTAATTTAGATGTTTAATACTGGGTAGAAAATATTTACACAGAAACAAGCTGCCCATAATTAATTTAGATGTTTTATAAAAATCTGGTGTACAAGAGAGAATCGGTATGACTAATTTCTAGGGTAATTCTCAAAACTTCAAGAAAGTTCTCTATCTTATAAATAAGGATGAAGGTAAACCCTATTCTGAAAATCTGCTAACAAGACGGACAGTATATTTTCAATATGGGAAATGAACAAATGGAAAGTCAACAAATCTTAGTGCCAAATGTAAAACTAGATGCAATTTTCTGCTCACAAATCTTAGTGCCAACAAATCAATATGGGAAGTACACGATCATTACTTCTTTGCTGCTCGCTTTACCTGGTAATTCACAGTTCCACATAAGTTTTCTGCTCTAAACATCTCATGGTAGGTTTTGAAAAATTTACCAGATTTTGTTTTTGGGATAGACTTAATCAGCTTAAACTGGAAATTTGAACAAAATTGACTCAAATGATAGACATTGCATGGTCTGCAGAAAATGTTACATTGTCTACAAAATTGAAAAAATACAAAATGATGAAACTTGTAGTCATTGCAAAGTAGTTATGGTCTGGAAAAAAGGTTATACAGTATATGGAATTTTTATGCATTACAAAATTACCAGCATGTACATATTGCAAAGTAGCCTTGGTCTGCAAAAACAGGTTACATCATCTAGAAAATTATGACATTCCAAATTGACCACCCTGTAGATATTGCAAAGTAATAGGCATGGTCTACAAAAAAGGTTACATCATCTACAAAATAACATGCCAAAATGACCAGCCTGTGGATATTGCAAAGCAGGCATGGTTTGCAAAAAAAAGTTACATTGTCTGCAAAATTATAGCTTTTGCAAAATACAAGTTTTGCCAAATCGAACATAAGATATGCAAAATAGGCATTGCAAAATTGACTAGTTCACCATAAAGCCATTGTAGAATTGACTAGTTCACCATAAAGCCAGGGAATGGTTCCGGCTCCTCCACAGGACTATCTGTTGTAATGTTTTTTGGATTAACTAAGTCAACATGAGGTGTAATAGAAGCAAAATGACCAAACATATGCTCTTCTAAAAGGCCAGAAAATTGAAATTGTTTTACAGGGGAATGAGGGGAGCTATGGCTAGAAGATGTTTGGAAGTTGTTAAGGGCAGCATAGGCAGGGGTTAAAATGTTGTACATATCTCTCAAGGTCTGATGATGTTCAGGTAGGGGGGTTGTTGGAGTACTCTGTTGACCTGCTCTGCTTGCATCTAGTGTTGGATTCTTATCTAAACTAACTTGGAAGTTAGTAAGAGCAGCATATGCAGGGGTTAAAATTTGGTACATATCTCTTAGAGTTTGATGATGCTCAGGGAGGGGGGTTGATGGAGTACTCCTCTCCCCTAAACTGGTTGAAGGATGTGTTGAATTCGTATTCTTACCTAGCTGCCTTTGTTTCCTTTTCAACTCCCTCTCATTTTGCTTTTGTAGCCTTTCTTCCTCTCTCTTCTATTTCATTAGTTGCCTTTCAATTTTCTTCTCTTCATTCCTTTTTCTTTGTTCAATTTGATTAATTTTCTTTTCCTCCATCTGTTGTTTCTTCCTTGCTTTCTGCTGTTCAAGTTCAACTTTCCTTGCTTCTTGATGCTCCTGCAATATTATGTAATCAGTTGCAGTAAGTATTTGAGATTGTCTGCCCAATCTGAGTGTATTATCATTAGAAGCAGTGGACCTCTTTCTAACCCTTTCAATAGGTAGCTTTAGAAACTTTTTTAAGGAGCCTTGACTACACAGAACCTCTTCATTTGTTGCAAAAGCTTTAGATTTCATTTGTGAACCTTCGTTGTATCCACCTTGATCGTCTTCAACTCCATTAGGTTTCGGATTTGTAGTATCCCACTCTGATGTATCTGCATAATAATGAATCACTTTAGACCTTGGCTATGGAGGTGGAGAAGGCATGGATAATGAGGTTTCTTCACCTTGGAAATCAATCTGTACTCCTAACTCTTTTGCTCTTTCTTGAACCCAATCTGGTGGGTCAATTTGTGTTGGTAAGCTCATGCCATTATCCAAGTCATTTTCATATTGTGTTTGGCTGACATGAGTTGGTGAAATTATGCCTTCATCTGGGTCTATTGTTGCTGCTGACTGTTCTGTTTCCATTTGTTCCAAGCACTGTTCTACATCAGCCTCTTCATAACCAACCAATCTTAAAATGCTTGCAATTCCTGCAAGCTCATTATCATCTTCTACAGTGAATGCCTCACTTGGTCTCATATCATTACAGAGTGCATCTCTATTTAGTGGCCAAATTCCAGTTCTTCGAAAACCTGCAATGATGTTATCAGGCACAAGGGCATGTTTGAAAGCTTTACTTGCAAGTTCTGCCAATTCTGTTCTCCTTATTTCTAGGTGTGAATGTTTTGCCATCCACTTGGACCTCTCAAACTTGAAATATGTCTTGAATGGAGAAAAACACTTACATCCAAAGGCTGTAATTTATGGCTAGTATGGGCAGGTAGTGTAAGAAGATCAATGCCTAGAGATTTAGCCTCTTGGATTGTAGTTAAAGCAACGTGGCTTCTGTGCCCATCAAAAATAAGGAGATGTTTGTTTGTGGGTGAAGCCCCACCTAGAACTGATCTAGCAAAATGATGCAGCCAATTCAAGAATAACTCTTTGGTCATCCAAGCATGTGGTTGTGCTGCCATGCATGCTCCTACTTCACAATTAGCAATATAATTTTTCAGTTGTCTTTTTGCCTTAAAAAGATAGAATCCTGGAATGCTATGACCTGCTACATTAATACAACATAATATTGTTATCCATTCTCTACTTTTAGATAAAATATGTGGCACACTTCTACTGCCTAACTTTGCAATCACTCGCATCCCACAATTTATGCCTGCTTGTACGCCTGTTTCATCACAATTCCATATCTTGGTTGGTCCATATTGATTAGCATTATATAACTTGTCTAAGTTATCATAGAAATCTGCCACAATGCTTGGTCGTAACATAATAGCTCTATCCCTATCTAGACCCTCTGTAGTCCTTATGGTCAATCCTGGATGACGTTTACGGAAACCTACCCACCATGATCTACCTGGTAAACCATCTTTGAATGGATTTGGCCTTGTTTGAAAAATATGAGCCACATGCGATTTCAACTGAATAACTTCCAATCCACGACCAAGCTGAGCCAAGTCTTTGCACCAGTCAACTATTTCCAGCTCTTCTTCCACAAAAAGGATTGTTGGTGGTCCCTTTCTTTTTGTTGTTGTCAATCCTGATAGCCAATATGTTAAACTACTTGCAGGGATTCCCCATTTTTTTGCTACTGCTCTTACAGATAAGAAATTTTCCTCAACATCATTGATGGCATGGTCCATATCTTCTTGTGTCCACTTGCCATTATTGCACTTAGTCTTCTGTTTATGATGTTGAGATTTGTCAGCAACATCCATTGTTTCTGTAACATTGTCAACAACTGGATCACAAGCTATGTTATCTTGAGGTGGTTTGGTTGAAGTGTCGCCATCATCTAAGTCAATCACTTGTAATTTCACTCCCTGTGGTAAATGGGTCCTCGGCCTTCTGACCGTTCTTTTACTTTTTCTCTTCCCTGCTACCATAATGCCTGTAGATATATATAAACCATTAATCCCTCCAAAAAATACTAATAGGGTCTAGATTTTGAGAAAAAAACCATTTAGTAATCAGAATTGAAAGTAAAAAGATTACACTATAGATATATATATAAACATACACACTCACATATATATACTGAATATCTTATGTAGCTCACAGTTACCAAAACACTATGTTGTTTTTGATGAATATCTACACCCAGTTCAAATGATTTAATTATCATAATCTATGAGAAGCATTTTGTTCTCGTTAACACTCTTTAAGCATCTGAAGCTTTGTGGATTTCTATTAAAGCTAATAGGAGCAACTGCGTTGAAAGGAAGCTCCTCTGATCTTCTATTTTTAATAGAATACTACCCATACCAACTACTGTCCCACAAAAGATGTCCCTTTTCAATTCTGCAAAGCTACAATTATCAAGTTCACTGAGAAAATGCCTCATTCTTGCTGAAAAATTCATAATCATCTGCTCAATATTGATCCATGTGCTTGCACAGCAGAATGGAACATGGTACAAATAGAAATATGTAATAATGGAGAGAAGCTCTCACTTCCCTGCCAGGTGCTTGCACAACAGAATGGAACAAATATATTGATGTTGAAAAGATGAACGAATATATTCTAGGCAAAGATCCTTACTATCTATTGGAGATAGTTGCAGCTACTGAAAAGATCCTACCTTTTCATGAAAATATTATAAAAATATTATAATAGCCCCAAAGTTGCAAGGGCCCATCTAGCAAAAAGATACCTCGGCACAAAGAGACTAAACCTTCAAGCATTTGTGGATGAATAGAAACTGTATCTGGCAGGAGGAATTCATAAGATTTGCAGCCCCCTTTTCCTATGGAGTTCAACAGCTTTGAAAAGACTCCATACGCTCCATGAGACCATTTTGTTCACTGCAACTACAGCCAACCTCTGAAATGTCTCTGAAAAGTATCTATCTACCTATACTCTTATTGAAAGCCTTCAACACTTATACAAAAGTATCTTCCTAACTTATCTTTAAAAAAAATAAACCTTAAATCTTTAGGACAAAGTTTGACAGCCATGAGAACTTTTAATTTTGTTTATAGAGTTCAAATCAGGTCTCAATATTAAATGTAAAAAGAATTGAACAAAATATTGTGTATTGTGTTTTTATTTTTTTAATCAGTTATTTGTTTCAGATTCTATATATATCGTTTCTATTGTACAAATTTATTAGATAAAACCCCTCATTTCTTATACAATCCAACAACTAAAAATCTAAATAAAAAAGAGCCTATCAGTCAAATCCTGAAACTTCTAATAGATAAAAACCCTCTGAAATATCAATGAAAAGTGTCCAAACCACCCTCCATAGGACCACTAGCTAGATGGTTTCTTCTTTTCTCAATGCAGCAGGAAGTAACCTCTGAACTATCTGTAAAGTTTGTAACTGCCTGTTGATAAACTTGAGATGGTCTTTTCACTTGTACAAGATAAAGAAAATGCATTGGGTGAAGCCCCACCTAGAAATGCATTGAGATGTTCCACAGCAGAATGGAACATGGTACAAATAGAAATATGTAATAATGCAGAGAAGCTCTCACTTCCTTGTCAGGTGCTTGCACAACAGAATGGAACAAATATATATTACTACAGATATATATAAACATACACATATATATAATATATATAAACATACACACGCAAAGAAATTGTGTAATCTAGATTTAATATTGTCATTGTCTAACCTGAAAAGATTATCTCTTGATGAAATGCATCTTGCCATATTAGAAATCGACAATGACTAAGAAACATGTTTACTTTTAGTTGGTTTATCAGAAAGTCATGAGAACATTTTAACAAACAAAATAAATAATTGAAGGAACGTGTGTGTATGTTTATATATATATATATATTATATATATATATATATAAACACACATATATTTGTATATATATGTGTGTTTATGTATATATATAAACATATTACATATAAGTGTATGTTTATATACACAAATGTATTTTAATATATATAAACCATGTATGAAAAATGTAAATACCATGTAAGAACCTAAATTGCAATGTTTATTCAGTTCTGAAACAACATTTCATGATTATTTACATAAGGAGCTAAATCATAACTTCAAAAAAACAATATATGATCATAGCCTGTAACTATTCAGTTCTTGCAACAGAATGAATGGATTGTAAAATTGTGTTAAAATATATTGAAGGAAAAAGCAATGAAGTATAAAATTGTGTTAAAATACAATGAAGGAAAAAATAAAATACCTTGACAGAAAACAGCAGAAAATTGATAATTCTGCAGAGAAGAAGTAATTGTTGAAAACTGCAAGAATGTCTCGTCTGATATGGTGGACAAGGCTGAACTGTCTACAGTGAAGTGAAAATGTAAATGGATTTCTTGCATCATATGTTATTCTTATAGTTTTCTTCCCTCCAGATTTGTAAAAGTTGTTTGATCCATGGATTTGAAATCCTGTATTTTAATTGGACAAAGAGGTGATGGGGTGGATTGATGGAGGAAATTTTAAATCTTTGCATTTTGATTGCTTGTTTTCATTCTAATGGTGAGCCTCAGAACTGTGTATTTCTTATTTGCAGGTACAAGAAATTGGGCGGCTGAAGTCAGCAAGCTAGGCGGCTGAAGTCAGTAGGCTAGGCGGCTGAAGTCTGCAGGCTAGGAATGGACAACTTAGAATTTACGGGGGATGGGATGAATGGCAGGGAATACATTATTTTATTGATGCCAAGTTGGGAACCGAAAGTTGAACAATTTAGCTTTTTTCTTATACATCAACATGTAATGATTTAACTACAATATATTGTAAAATTATGCATATTGGAATATAATAATTTATATGAGTTCTCTTACATTTTCAGGAGTAATTTGAAGTTGTTTTGGAAATCATCTTATTTGGTTCTATGTTCAATATGTAATTAATGACAATGGTTCTTTATTTGCATATTCCTTAATGTTTAGTTGTTGAAATGTTAATAATTCAATGATATATATAAAGTAGTTTTAAAATGATTAATCATATTTCAGTTATTACCACACAAATGTTTAAAACTTGATATTTTAATGTTCAAGTATTGGTCTATAAATGTTTTATTAATGGACAAAAATGTGACAACAACCCTCACAACTATTGGAACATGCTCAGGTACTGGGTCCTTTCCTCTAGTTGTGTTACTGGGTCCTTTCCTCTAGTTGTGTTTGTACAATACTGGAAAATGTTGTGGAAATCTTGATACTTTACCTATGTGTTTCTTTTTAGTAGTTTTGAAACAATGGCAAATAGTTCTCAACAGTTTCAGTATATATGATAATCCTTAAGACCTTTGCTTGAAAAAAGCATACCTATCTTTGTATTTCTATGAATAATGGGTTTCAGATGTTTTACATATTAGCATTATACAAATAAATGTATATTAATAATTTAATCTATTTAAAAAATATTAATATATTTATGTATCTATATATAAAAAGTATATAATAGCATAGCTATCTTAGATAAATCTATAAAAATATTTTTTTAAAGATTGTAACAAATCATAGATATTTTTTAGAGTCATTGAATAGACAGCCAAAGAGAGGTTCTATATAATTGTTTAATTAAATTTGTTGCTTAATTTTTAGTGATATTTATAATTTCATGTAAATTTTTAATTAACTAGAGATAACTTGAAATATTATTTTCTAAAAGTGGAGCTGCTATAATTTAAAGATCGAAATTTCAGCTGTGGATAAATAAAGAACTGAAATTATATAAACATTGCTTAATAAAAAAAGGTGTCGCATAACTCTATAAATTTCTTTTAACATTTTTTTGTCTCTTATATTTGTTTTTCTAAAATTTAACCAAAACATACTCAAAGAGCTTCATGCTCTTACAGAGTTTGAAATTCTGTACATCTGATCGCCATCTCCGTGACATTAATTTTCTCACAATTCATAAATTCAAGGCCATCTCTTGATCAGAATAATTGTGTTGTTTCTGACAAAAGAAGTAAACAAAAATCAATAACTTGGTTAGTTTCAACGGTGGATAGATTAATCTTGATACCATGCATCTTCAAAATATTTACCTGTCTCTTGTAGAGAATCTCCATATATATTCATTTTATTTTCACTCATAATGTTCCTGTCACTCCTTCCAAAAGGAAATCTTAACAGTTTACCTGAGTAGATTTGTTGTAGGTAGCAGAAGCTCTAAAATGAATCCTGTGAAAGATATCATATGATTATACACGTATTAAATTTAAATCCTTTTAACTGGAAAAAGAAAACCTAATAATCATGAATCTGATTGTTATTCATTGATCTCCATAATAAGACAGGATGCTATACACAACTTACCAAGGTGAGCCCGCCATGCAGTAAGAAGCTTTCCATGAGAGGCTAGATGAAACACTGTTTTAATGCGTATGCTTTCCTTACACATAATTCCAATATGGGAGTTCTTATCGTCTAAATATATCTCCTCATTTCACCATGTCAGAGCCACTTCCTTTCGAGTCAAAAGCATTCACAGAACTCTCATATTGGAATTATGTGTAAGGAAAATGCTTACACTTACAGCTTTTCCTACCAATAATCCCCACAAGAACACACACCATCCTTGAAATGATGGAACCTAATGACATCCCTTATCACAATATCACATCCAACTATTTTAGAGATAAACTTAGCAGCAGTGTGACAGTCACCACATACACGGAGGTCCTTTATAATGCGGATAGTGTGCCCTGAAGGAGTGCTCATAAGTCCATAAGCAATGGTTAGCTTCTCACTGTGGTGATACAGAACTTTGAGCTCATCTTTCATATTATGGAGCACAAAGCTTGTGTTTGGAACATACCCTGCATCCTCCATCTGCCCAGCCAATATCTTCAGCACTGCATAGATTTCCGCTGATTGTGAATGTGAACTATCCTCTGACATGAATGCATGCACTCTGTTCTTGACTTCAATCCAGCTACACCCTGGCTTCTTTCTTCTCTATCTTTCATCATTTTTCTCACCTTGGCTGCATCATTCCACCTGCCAGCTGCAGAATAGATGTTTGACAGCAGCACATATGATGAAGTATTTTGAGGCTCTAACGTAAAAAGCAATTCTGCAACACGCTTTCCAATCACCAAATTGCCATGAAGTCTACAAGCACTTAACAATGTCATCCAGATACTGATGTCAGGTTCAAACGGCATTTTATTTATATAGTCCTCTGCCTCATCTAGACGGCCGGCACGACCAAGCAGATCAATCATGCATGCACAATGGTCCATCCTTGGCATAATGTGATGCTCATGGCTCATGGAATGAAAATATTGGTTTCCTTCATCCACTAGACCTGCATGGCTACAAGCAAGTGAGAACACCAATAAAGGTCACAGCATCTGGCTTCATGCCCTTAAGTAACATCTGTTCAAATAGCGTTAGGGATTCCATGCCATCCCATGCTGGGAATAACCAGTAATTAAATTTGTTGCCTAATTTTTAGTGATATATATAATTTCATGTAAATTTTTAATTAACTAAAGATAATTTGAAATATTATTTTCTAAAAGTGGAGCTGCTATAATTTAAAGATTGAAATTTCAGCTGTGGATAAATAGAGAACTGAAATTATATAAGCATTGCTTAATACAAAAATGTGTCACATAACTCTATAAATTTCTTTTTTTTTAACATTTTTTTTCTCTTTTCCAAATATTTGTTTTTCTAAATTTTAACAATAACATTCCCAAAGAGCTTCATGCTCTTAAAAAGTTTGAAATTCTGTACATCTGATTGCCATCTTCGTGACATTAATTTTCTCACAATTCATAAATTCAAGTCCATCTCTTGATCAGAATAATTGTGTTGTTTCTAACAAAAGAAGCAAACAAAATTCAATAACTTAGTTTCAATCATAGTAACAAGACTCGCCAAGACTCGGCGAATCACGAGTTGAGTCACCCTGGCCGAGTCCTGGGGGCTCAAAGTCGGACTCAGTCGAGTCCTGGCTGGACTCGCCGAGTCTAGGCAAGTCTCATCAGCAAGACTCGGCAACTAGCAGGGTTTGAAAAGTGAAAAAAACTACATGAAATTTAAAGTTAAAATGTGTTTTTTACTTATTGTGAATGCAAAATGATGTACGCCATGAAGGTTTATATGGATTTGGAGGTCTTAATTTGGGCTTGGTGGCGGGGGCTCTACCCCTCGTCCCCGTGAGGGGTGCTGCCCCCAGACCCTCACAAGGGACGTTGCCCCTTGACACCACTAGGGGCGCTGCCCCCCATAGCTCCGAGACTCGCCACGAGTCCTCCGAACGCAGCGAGTCCCATGCCGAGTGGCCCTGGCCGCGTCCTAGGTGCGCGGACGTGGGCGCTGCCGCGTCCAAGTCTGGACGCGCCAGACACGCCGGACGCGCCAGGCACGCCGGACGCAGCGAGTCCCGACTGTGGGACACGGCCGCGGCAGCAGCGGCCAAAAAGGCCAAATACAAATTAAAACATAACATTTTTTTTATTTGTTTTTTGATTTATATCTTCTATTTCGCCCTAAAAGGGTCGGTGGGGTCCGCCTCAGGTCGGTAGCGAAGCTGCCCTCATTTCATTCATTTGGCAAAATAGGAGGAGAAGAGAAAGTTGTGAAGAAAAATAGGAGGAGAAGAGAGGGCAACCAGCAAGTTGTTGAAGACAAATCCAGGGGCATATATCATTTGGGGAGCTTCATACCAGCAAGGAGGTGCATTGAGAGCTCATTACCAGTGATTGGGAGGAGTTTGTATTGCATTCCAAGCTAAATCTAAGAGGTAAGTTCGATTTTAATTGATTTTTTTGTGTTTTTTTAACAAATAATTCATTGTAATTTGTAAAATCACTATTCTTTTGAGTTTGCATATTTTTTTTACAAACCCTACTTGCAACTTTAATAATTTTAGAAACCCTATTTTGTGCAGCCACATTCATTTGCAAATCATACCATATTATTATTTTCACAATGTCTCATACCCCAGTCAGAAGAGACCCTGCTTGGAAACATGCTGAAATCTTTCCCGGAATGAAAAAAGGAGACGCCAAATGTTTCTACTACAAAACAATATATCATGGAGGCATAAATCGATTAAAATATCATCTTGCACGCATACCTGCCCATGATGCAGTGGGTTGCCCTGTAGCACCTCTTGAGGTTGTTCGTGAAGTGCAGGTGCAATTAGAAACTTTTGAAATGCAAAAAGAAATGAAAAAGAAACAGAAGCAGGAGTTGCTGAGTGTTGGAGTTGGACAGGGACTTGGTGTTGTTGGAGATGCTTCTTCCATGCCTCCATACCGTCCTAGTGCTAGTGCTTGTGGTAGTGCTTTTGTTTCTGCATCAGCAATGCCTATGCGTACTCCTAGTGCTGGTGGTGTTGCTACTGCTAGTGGTAGTGGCAGTGTTAGCATTGGCCCTAGAGTTCGTAAATCTAGGGTGGACTCATATTTTGTACCACGCACTACCCCTGGTTCCCAACTGTCGCTTGAGAGCATGGGATGGAACAAGGACGCACATGATGCAGCCAAAAAGGCAATTGCAGACTTTTGGTACTACTGCACCATTCCCTTCCATGTAGCCAGGTAATTCTTTTTCGTTTAATTGTTTTAAAATTTATATTTAAATTTTAGAATCTAGATGTATCTCATTATCTCATTATCGAATTCAAATTTTACAATACTTATGTAACTTATCAATTTAATTATGACATGTTATAGGTCACCTTTCTGGCAAAACATGGTTGATGCGATAACCATATGTGGGGTGGGGTTCAAAGCCCCTAGTGAAGATGAATTAAAGGGCCCACTTTTGACTCAAAAGGTGGAAGATGTGAAAGCACAATTAGAGGAGCAGCGCAAGCAGTGGAGAATGATTGGTTGCACCATCATGACTGATGGTTGGACTGATAGGAGAAATAGGACGTTGCTTAATTTCCTAGTTTCCTCTGGAGGTAATTGTACTTCCTTCAATGCATTGGAATTTGAATTTTATTTAGTGAATCACATAATTTAATATGGCTGATTTATGTTTTTTAATTTATTGAATAATTGGTTTTGCTTTTTTTTTTAGGTGACACCGTCTTCATTAAGTCCATTGATGCTTCTTCCCAAATCAAAAATGCCACATACCTGTGTGAGGCTATAGAGGAGGTGATAGCTGATGTGGGGGAAGAAAATGTAGTGCAAGTGGTGACGGACAATGCAGCAAATTATGTTGCTGCTGGTAGATTATTGATGGAGAGGCACCCTACTATATTTTGGACTCCATGT
>VDFB02351408.1:0-135134 GCA_007258455.2 Sequoia sempervirens
TCCAACTTCACCATGTTGTGAGTGGTGAAGTAACCCAATGGGACCCATCCAATACTCAGTGTCAAAACTGTCACCACCTGGATCCCAATACAATCTGAATTCACATCCATCTGTCATGCAGGGAAAAGAACTTCTAGGAGCATCTGCTACACTGAATCTCTCCCTGTCCTCTGCTAAACCCTCATGAATGTGATAACTGACCAAGCCATCATGCCAACTGACACCGTAGTCATCCTGTAACCATGTACCCATAAGAAAACCTTGTGACATAGAAGTAGCAAACCCAGTTGGATACATATCGGCATGATGTAAAACTGATAGCTGTCCCTGCAAGTGATCCCCCGCAAACAGCTGAGTCGGACGCTTGCAACCGCTAATCCCATCTTCTGAAGATGGTGAATACCCATCCCACAACGGATGGTATAACTCCGGGGTCAATCCACACCGATGCATCATCAAATCCTCCGTGTGTGGACCAAAGGAGAAGTGATAAACACTCCTCACTATGCAATCAAGATGAAATGCTCCCACCTCTGTCAATGGCTGACCACCATAGTCCTGGGGAAACAAATTAGCATAAGTACAACTCTCCCTACTAGATGATGCCCCACATATCTCCTGTGACGACGATGAAAAAGTGACGTGATCTGTCACACAACTCTCGGAAAAATCAACTATCTCATCACAAGAGCTCTCAACCAAAACACTCATCCCATCTGAATTGACTGCACCAATATCTGCGATAGATGTAACCACATCCTCACTACAACTCGTGGATATAAGATCCTCATCAACTGCCTCTGTATATAACTGTACTGAATCTGCAGCAAGTGGAGACTGTGCCAAACTCAACTCCACGGTCAACTCCTCCAACCGTGACTGTGACTCTTGAAGGGCCCACTGAGCACTCCCCAACGAGTCCATAGTCACCTCAAGCTCATGAGTGAGCTCATCAACCTGCTCCTCCTTCCTCTGCAATGCATCATAACAAATGCAATCCCACTCGAGAAGAAAATCCCTGTCTGCAAGTAGTTTTAGGTAATTTTGTTTCATCATTCCAATTGCTTCTCGAAGTGCATGTATCTCTGCAAGGGAAAAACCACTATCACCGTGCTCATCTGTCAAAGGAATACTCCAACCATACGTAGCTAACATCTAACGAGCAACATCAAAATGCTCAATGGTTGTGGCAATCATATTATCGTTCACTTTCAGTTGCCCAACCAAATGATGAGGACTCTGTAGCTTAAGACCCCCATACAAGTTTTCCGGTTCACAATATGCACTATGATATGAAGCTGATTCGTCATCACTCACTACATGATAAGCAGCATCATGTGTGCTTTCATCCATGCACACCTCAACATCTAAGGTACTGCTGCGATGTACCTCAAAGGATGGCTCAACTGATAAGGTAGAAGTTGCTGGTATGACAGTATCTTCACACACTTCCACTCCTAAAGTAACTGCATGTCCATCCAAAGCACGATCCTGGGATTCCATATCAACATATGAATCTTCTAGCTTGTTTTCTAAGGTCTGATCTGGAAAATCAGACTCACCATGACATGAATCCTCAACACATAATGCATCACTAGTACCCAATTCTTGAGTACTTTCATGTGACAACCCCATAGCAGCATCTTGCACATGTGTAGTCACTGCTGTCTCAAACTGATGCAAACTTTTATCATCGCTGTCATAAAAATCAGAAGTATTAGCAATGTTAATAACATCCTCTGGAGTGTTGTTAATATCATTTTGTGGCTCCACATTACTATTTTCTTGATGTAAGATTCCCTTATCAACCACCGTTTCATTTTCAACCCCATGTTCATCTGTAGGTTGAAGATCATGATCTGCTAACTCATCACATTTTAAACCAAACTCATCATAGAGACTTCTGGATACTTCACCCAGTCTCCCATTTTTGCTTCGTGATGAGGTTCGTCTTGAAAGGGTATCCTCATACCACTGCAAACTCTGAGTTAACCTTCGTTGTGAAAGCTTAAGTTTCCACTGGATATCATTCACGAGGCTCTCAACACTTGGCTGCTCGCATTTCTTTGGTTTTCTTCTTTGCTTGTTATATTCCATCCGCTGCTCTACATATTGCTCGAAGTCTAAGCGATCTTTGACCTTATCTGGAAATGCTCTATACTCCTCATAAGCAACCGTTAACTCCTCAACAAATTTAGAAGCCATAATTCACAATTGCCTTAACTAACCCTCAGTTCTGAATGAGAAGATCAACTCTGATTTTTGGTCTCAAGAATTTAATCAAACAGTTTCCTTGTAAGCTCCATAACTGTTGTTCCAACTTCCCTTTTGTTTCAGTATGTTTGGTGATTAAACAATACACTGCTGGGAATGACACTGCTCTTAATTCTCAATCAACTAAATTAACTGGAGAATATTAGATAGTTGGTTACCAACTTGTTAACTGGTATCAAATAAACTTCCACAAATGCTGTTTATCACATTCAGAAATACAGATTGACCGTGGAAGGTTTAGAAATTCAACACGGAACACAGTTAACTGGTTTCTGGGCTATTACTGGGGATTTGTTAGATTGTTCAACCAATGAATTACAGTCATAGAGCTTGCCAGTAATTACAATTTCATCACTAGGCTGCAAGATGACTGAAAATACATATACAAACTCAGCTACAGCACAAAAGGCATTCAAACCAACATTTCATGTGCAGGCTCTGCTTGGTATGATATTGCTGGTGTAGGCTATAATTTGTTTACAATACGGTATCAGAGTTCAATGCAGATTACACTTCAATAGTGATGATCATATTCAAATTCAATGACTCAGCAAGCACAATATTGCTCTGTAGGAGACAATGACATATTCAAGATACCAACTACTTAAATGATCGACAAAGCAACAATACTCGATCATTTAGATAGATGGAACCTGGAAATGTAGCGACAAAGGTACGCCTGGATTGGGATTCCTCAAATTGATGGATGCCATGAATTCACTTCCAGAAGCCGTCACTTCTCAGCAATAACCAATACGTCACTGTTGAGCAGTTGACCATATCCCATGATCTCTGACAATGATGGCGTCCCTCTGCTCTTGTTGATTTGGCAAGCTGCGATGACTTACTCTGCCAATTATAACTCCCGATCACTTCTGAAATTGCGTCACCCTGCCTTTGCCTTATCATAAAGTGCACTTCCCGTCAACCTGTTAGTAGACGCCTCCCTTTCTCTTTGAGCAGATACACGTCTTGCTTTTAAGAGATATCCCCTTAGCAGCACCCGATATAGAAACCCGATTTGTCTTTTTCTGTTACGTCTACCACAAATATGAAAAGGAATCTACGATTTATTAAGAGGCGTTCCACATTCAAATTAAACTGCTCCCGATAACTTCCTGCCTTTTTCGGAAGTTACATAACTTCTCCCCACAGATTACGATTGTTCCAATATTATAAATCAATTTATTGCTAAGCTGGCGGCAGACTTCCAAGGACGTCTTTCTTAATATCCTTTGTTCTATACAAACTGCTCCCGACAAAAGACAAACTCTGAGATGGCGCTTCCTTCAGATGATTCGTCTTTTGCTGATGTTAATATTTGATGAGCCCGATAAATGTTGAAGCAGCTCCCAATTTTTATTTTTATTTTTTTCTTTGTCTCATTAATCTCCACAAGACGCGCTTTGGTCCTGAAGCGGCTCCTTTTGTCTTTACTGGTGTTTGACTTTTCTAGCCGCCCTTGAAACTTTAATCGAATGCAAATTCATATATTCGACTTTTTATTGATTTCTCCCTCACGTCTTTCTCAAATTCGTTCCACCTGGAATAGCTTATTTGTTGCGCCCAAAATTATTCGCAATTCTAATTTCTTTTGTCCTGATCGGACTTAACCAATTTGTCTTCTTCCTGCAGCGTATTGTATTCTCACTCCTTACGAAAAGAGGGAATACGATTTTTTTCCCACACAAGAAGTCAAAGTCGTATTTACTTGAGCTGCGCCAGGAATGTTTGTCTTTTACTGTAGATATTTATCTCCCCTGAAAAGTCACGAGTTTTGTTTGAAGGCGTCTCTGTTTTGAATGAGTTCGATTCCTTTTCTCGAACTGAATAAGATGGAAAGTGTCTCTTCAGATCTGCAAATTGATTATTTCCCAGATTTGGCCAAAGGCCATTAAACCTGGCAGAGACCCGTAAAAAAGATTTTCTCTTAATTTGAGAAGGTTCTCGCAACAATTGATTTTCACAACAGGCTGGCAAGATCTAGGCTCTATACCACTGTAGAAACCCCTCCCTGACAGAATCTGACTGTGTTTTTTTTCTCGTTTTTGCGTTTTGAAAGAAAATGCTGAATAAATTTATATAAAATAATGCAACACCGGAAATGATAAAATCTTTTGAAAATAATGATGCCAGACTATTTATTAATCTTCTGAAATGATTACAAATAAGATCCAATAACATGCAACTAAAAAGGCAACAGTATTTTGATGAAAACCTGATTATTGCAGCAAGCTGAAAGAAAACTCTGTGAACGTTCTGTGATAACTTCTGAATGAAGATATCCCTCTGAATGCAATAGATCAGCTGATATTTCACAGCCTCTGAACTGCAACACTGAAGATGGCTCGTTCTCCAATGCCTGTAGAAACTGAAACCCTTGGCTTCGTTCTCTGAAGAAGACTTGATCAAAAATCAATTTCATAACATAATGAGCTCAAATCCCAATGAAACCCTTATATCTCCTCAAGAGTTCGAATTTTCTCAATTAGGTTTTTATTTAAATAAATTCGAACTTTTCTTTTTAATTTTTCAATAGTTTTCGAAAACACTTTTAATTATAAAATATAATTAAAAGTGGCCCCTCCAATGATGGGCGACCCCTTTAGCAAAATCACTTAAGTTATAATGAAATATTATAACTTTATATTATAATGCTCCAGTAATTAATATTTAATTAATTTAATTAAATATTAATATCTCTCTCATTATTTATCCGATGCCCAATCCGTCTGAAGCTGTCGACTGAGGAAGTGATTCTGAACGCTGCCAAATCCCTACTGCTAAAAATAGCAGGGGTCCCACGCTGACTGCCAAGAACTGCTAAAAATAGCAACTTCTGCAAAAAGCGTCCGAATGAGCCCGAACGAAAGCCAACTGATCAAGAACTGCCAATCTGAAGCTGAGCCAACTCCAACTAGACCCTCTATACCATCCATCAGCCTACGAGGGTCGCATAATAGGCTAACTCTTACGAACTCTGATGCTCGCCAAAAATGGGGACATTACATGTTGCAATATGAAATGGGTGCCTAAAGGGGAAATTGAATGATATTTTAATATTTCAAAAAGTGAAATGCTTAAAATGGCATCCCTTTTGGAAGTTGAAGTGATTCAACTTCTTGGAATTTGAAGAGTTCTTGTTGCTTCATTTGCCAACTAAAGCTTATATATTGCTGATGTTTGAAGAGTTGAACATCCAATATTTTTATGCCAATGTTATGCTATCGAAATGACAACTTGTTTAATACTTCGAGGGATGCTTACCTCCTAGTTCCAAACCAATTTTGTGTTTGAAATACAACACCTAGTTGGTCATTTGCTGCTTCTCAAATCAGACTAGCAAATTGAGCTCAATAGTTGAAGATTTTAATGAAATTTCCAGTTTTGAAGTTGCTGATAGAGTCACAGCTGAAGGTGGTTTTTGCATACAGCTTTTGGAGTGAATTTAATTTGCTTGTGGGTACTTTTCCAATCCATTCCTACACCCAAGGCGACCATCTTTGGAGAGTTTCAGATTTTAGTTTTGAGTTTGTGATTTTTACTTATCAAAATCGCCCTTGCTCAAGGCCGTCCCATTCTAGAACATTGGGAATTGTGCTAAGAAAATAATACTCATCATTTGTTGTTGTTTCTTCATCATGGAATGGGCGCCTATCTTCCAGGAGATCATTGCAACTGATTTCACATCATTTGGAGGTAATTTGACCAAGTTATGAACATTTTATGGTGTTTACAGTTTGCTGATCAAAATTTCCAGAACTCAGATTTTTATATCAGATTGCATTAATTTTCAGTTTGGCCTTTAATTTATCATTGGGAAGTCAAAGAACATTGATAGAATACATTCTTCTCTTCTTGGCTTTATTTCCTATCATTGTAATTCTTGTATTTGCAGACTCTTGAATTGTAAGGTTGAGATTTAGTAGTACTAATCCAACCAATGTCATTGCTGCAAATTACTTGTTTAATTTCATATTAATTACCCCTGGATGGTTTACCGCCAGTGTGGAAGAACGAACATTTGATATATCTTTGTACCCACTCTCAAGTGGTGAATCCCCACTCTTAAGTGGATGCCTGCCGCAGCAGACGAAGTGTTTTAATTGTAGTCTTTTCCCCCCACTGTTTGGTGGTAGTGTGGAAATTGTCTTATGGCTGGTTATCCGCCTATTTATTTCAGTTTTCAATTAATAACTCCGTCATATGTTAGCACCCCGCCCTCAATGGGATCTTGACTGCACATTCTTCACGTTGAGTTTGTTTCATTTCAAGTACTGTTCTTTAGTTTCTCCGCCATATGACAACACCTATCCTTCCTTGGGATTGAGTGTGCATTCTTGGCGTTGAGTTCTTTCAAGCTTGGTTTTCAGTTTGATGCTAACACTAATCCAGTTGGCTATTGCTGGTTTATGTTGTGTAATTCCTTCGAAAAAATTGGTTAGCATATTTCACTTTGTCGCCCAGTCTATCGCGCATTCACGATGTATTTCATGTTCTATTCTCAAGCCATATTATCCAGATATTTCTCATTTTCTTGACTGGAATGCTTTACAAGTAGAGGATGGGCAACTGGCTCTGGAGCCCGTGAGCATTCTCCAACTCAGGAGACTCGCCCTCAGCGGTCGAGACATTGAGCAAGTGAGGGTCCAATGGGGTCCTAATGATGAGTCTTCAACTACTTGGGAGGATGCATTCCGGATGCGAGAGTTATGCCCTTACTTGTTTGCAAGCTTCCAGGAGTAAGCCTGATTCTACGGGGGGAGGATGTAGTGCCCCTCATACTGTTCTCTGTTAGACTAGTAATTGATCTGCTTAGGATCAGACATAATCACACTCTTTTTGATGTTGGACTTACTGCTACGATGATATTTTCATGATTATGGATTTTGTTTCTGGGAAGATGGGTAATTTTTGGTCTGCAAGAAAATTTCTTATGCTGAACTGGGTTTCGGGGAAAAATTTATTGGGAATTTCGAAGAGTAGTTGTTGTTGCAGAAGATTGTTCTCGGCATCAGATTACCGTCCCAGCCTGCGTTGGATTCAAGTTGACTTTGTACTTTGTTTTGTTTCTCCGAATAATGCTATCGATTTCTCTCTATTAGCTCGTTGAAAACGATTGCTTGATTGTTTGGATGTGTTTCGGAATGCTTCATAAATTCAATGATTTCGATTATTTCCTTGAAAAATCTATCTTGTTCTTATTCCGCACTCTTGATCCTCATAATGGTCTCAAATTATTTCTCCCAGCCGTTGTCTTTGTTTGAATGCTTCTGAAGCCTAATCAATAAATCCAATTTGTGTGCTTTCCTTATGCTGCCAATTGCATTGCTTGAAAGTTTCTTTAGCCTTTTCTACAAACCTTTGCGCAATCCTATATAGTGGGTTCGCATTACACAACCACATGCTTTGCTTGAAAGTTTCTAAAGCCTTTTAAAGGCTGCGCCAGCCCAGCTCTCCCTCCTCAAGCGACGCCCTACTTTCTACCCAGTTGTCGCTGTTTTTGCAGCCGTTGTTGGGTGATATGCACCTCATGTTTGGTGATTTAATGCAACAGATACTATGAATCCCTTGATGAATTTGTAATGTAGTGATAAGGTCGGTATGGGAATCGATTTTTGCATGGTGCGATTTTAGTTACCTGAGTTTATATTGCCTTTGAAGATTCAATACTGTTTAAACCGATTCCATTTGATGGTCATTGTTTGGGTTGTATATTAATTGGTTTTCTACTGAATGAGCCACCATTGACTGCGTTTCATATGATGCTATTTACTGTGTTTCATTTTGAGGAAAACCCTATGCTTGAAATTCGACCTATTTACACCTCTTGCTTGGTAATTGATGGATTTGGTTGGGCATTTCATTTTATTCGACAGCTATATGATCCTTTGCATGCTATAGTCGACACTGAAGGTTTGGATTTTACATTGATGATTTTATTTGTTGTTCTTTATATTCGGTATTTGTTGAATATTCAGTGTATATGGAATTCATTAAATTTCGTATTCAATGTGCATACGTTATATGTTGTATTCGATAGTTGTTTTTAAGTTTGTTCTTCAAGAATTTTAATCAACTTTCGAATATATATATATGCTGCCCTTTTTATAAGTTGAAATATTGTAGTAAAAACAGTACTCGGTTTATAATACATACATACATGCATATATATATATATATATGAATACATGTTTATAAAAAAAGGTGTTAGTAAAAGAATATATATTTGCTTTGTAATAAGTTGATTTGTAGATAAGTGAATTAGTAAATTAAATAGAAAAGAAAAGAAATTGATTTAATTATATTTAGGTAATTGAAGGATTTATTTAAATGAATGAATTAAATGATCCTTTTAATGTTGATTTCTTTCATTATCATTTAATGGATGACTTGTTAATATATGCTGATTTCTTGGTTGCATTGGTTATTTATGTGCTTGTTTTAAATAATGTGTTTGATTAGTGAAATTAAGGTGATTTTGGGTTATGGTTTAAAGTGGAAGTCTTTTATGCAAAGAGGATTAAAGTTGGCTTCCAAAGGTTAGGAGGCAGTATTCTTCTTTGTATGAGTTTATGTTTGTTTCACATGGAAGTCGTTGGTAGTGTGTTTGAGATGTGTGCAAGAGGGTCCATACCTTGCACTAAGTATACATTCTTGTGATTGTGATATGTGGGCAAGATGGTCTATTCCTTGCTCTGTGTGTGGGATTCATGTGGTTAGATTAAGTGTGCAGGATGGTCAATGTCTTGCTTGTTTGTAGGGTTTACTAATTGCAAATAGGGGAAGTAGCTCTCAATGGGGGTTGGCGTCTAGTGAGAGACTGCCAGGACAACCCATTGGAGAATTTCTTAATCCAGTGATAACCTAAAAATAAATTAGGGGGATGGGTAGATTTCACATTAAACAAGATAATGGATGTCTCACTCATGCATGTAGTGCTCGTTTAGGCTAAGAATGGGTTGAGAAGGCCTGGTTGGCAAGATCAACTTCCTTGTCCTCACGAAAGGAATGTTGGTTCTGCACATGTCACCCTATAGGGTCAGCGTCTAGTGAGAGACTATCAAGACAACCATAGATGGGGCCGGCGTCTAGTGAGAGACTGTCAGGACCATACGATGACACTCTTCCCTATTGTAGTCTAGCATTCCCTAATTGCATTTTCTCCTTCTGTTGTGTGGATTCCTCTGGAAGCGATGTAAGTGTTGTATCTGATGTTAATGTGGTTGCACTATTGTGTTGAAGTCGTGTATAACCCTTGTTTGTGTTAGCCTTGTTAGCGTTTAAATTAGCTCCTCTAGAGTGTTGATTGTAAACGTTCAGCTATTAGAAATGTTTTGCAACATTTCTTCGTTATTTAAAGAGGAGAAGTCCCTCTCTGCTGATGTAATGCGTAAGGAAAGGTAGAGTAAACTAAGGTTTCTATCTTTTTGTACTCAGCGGTAGGACACAAGGGTGCACAATTACAATGCGCCATAGCTAAGATTTTTCTCCGGTTTCAGCAGATCTTAACTACGACTATTCTAGCTTTTAATCTATCCTATCTCCTCAAGGTAAATAGAGCATGAGGGCATAGGAGCGGGAATGGGTTGCTTGGATCACTTGAATCCACTGTCTCCTTAGAATGTGGGCGAGGCTCTGAACTCTCGGATATACGCCGGGATAAGGTTTTATCCAAGCAAACGCTCTTCACGGTAAGTTGGATCTAAGACCTACCAAGGAGGAGGAACCCCAATCTGAGGTATGGGCTAAGAAACGACTTACAAGAAACAACAAATTACGATGTCTTGGCCAACAAACTTTCTAAGGAGGAACCCTATCCGAAGTATAGGTTGAAAGACAATCCATTAGACAACAACAAACGACAACCGTTAATAATAGATATCCAAGGAGGAGGAACCCCTATCCGAGGAGGGAAATGAAACAACAAGCTATTTAAACACAAAGACGTTATGGACGAACTCAAATCCTTAGATCAAATTGCATGTGTCTTTTGATTTCGTTTCTTCAAGCTTTCTTAACGAATTACAAAGATTGGGACAGCAAAGGCATGAAATCATGCACAATTATGATCAACCAATGAACTCTCATCCAAGAGTGAACAAATATTCGCTTTCAAAGTTGTTGGCAACAATGGCGCAGCAATTTTGCATAGCAAGTAAAGGTTAAACAAACAATGAGCCCAAGACTCTTATTTATAGAACTCAAAGGAGTAGGCAACCCTAAAATCTCCTTGAGTTAACAATGAGTTCTTGCCAATCAATTAGCAAGATTTATTCCTATGAAAGGGGAACAAACAGTTAACTAGAAAACTACTTCAGTTAACTGAAAGTAAACAAAGAGTCAACTAGAAACTACTTCAGTTGATTGAAACAAGACTAAAGGTGAACTTTAATATACATTACGTGTCTCTAAGATGGACATCCATGATTTATGGGATAAGTCATCCATGATTAGTGGAGTCAAAACAAACATCCACAATCAATGCAAGTCAAAACAAACCACCCCATAAATAGAGATAGACATGCATGATTCAAGGGACAGTTACTTAATTCGGAATGAGTCATCAAGTTAACTAACTATTAATCATAAATGCCTTCCTAGAGACTAGGACGTCCCAGCCAAGGTGTCTTTTCACACCTCACCACCTTCGGTCAAAAGCTCCTTGATCCATGTGTTGACTTCTTCTGTCTCCGAATAGTCAAAGCTTTGATGACATGGCATCTCCTCTGCTTGCACAAGCTGCTGCTCTTGGTAACATTGGCAGCCCCATGCTTGCAATGACCTCTTTGCTGCTGGTAAGCCAGGGTGCTTACTGCCATGCGGGTGAAGGTAATACTAGTCTTTCAGCTGCAAGATCAGCCTTTCTTTCTTCTTCGTCCAAAGTAATTGTTGCGGCTCTCCACTGAGCAAGTGATGTATTTTTTTCAAAGATAAAAATCCGCAGACTGTTGATGATGTTTATTTGCTCTCCAGCAATATGTGTACGATCTAGTTGGAGAGTTGTTGGTGCAAGGTTTGGTTATTCAATTGGAGCCCAAGGACACCAAATTGTCATTCCGTGAAGAAAAACTCACCTGTTGACTGTAAACACGGGTATGCTTAGACAACTCTGAAAACCCTTAAAAATAGCGTTGCCTATCGAGAAGTATTTTTTCAGAAAAATTCTAACACATGGGTTTTGTTTGTGCTTCTAAGCTGAACAAACCCAATTTGTTGAAATTTTGATTTGATGACTTTTTCGGAAAAATCCCTAAAAATAGGGGCGACAATTTTGCTGATTTTGAAAAATTTGAACAGATGGGTTTCTCTGGAAAATTATGCTGATCACATCCAGTTGATCAAATCTGTGATACCCTACTGTTTACCATGACATGCAAGAATTTTAGTCAGAATAGAAGAAGATGAGAGGAAGAATAGAAGTTATTGCTGCCCTCTCTGAGAAAAATCTCTGCTAGATGCAACCTCTGAAAAGACAAACTTTGTCTGTCACTGATCTTTGAAAAATCACGAAGAACGATTGAAAAACCTTCTTCAAATCTTGAAAAACATCCTTGGAGAGCTTATTGTTGTTCAAACCCTCAACCTGCAAAAGAAATGAGCATAATGGACGCCTAGGCTTGATCATATAGAGATTTGTGCTTGAATCCATGAAGTTTGGGAGCCCAACTCATAATCTAAAGCTGATTTGGCTTGATTTGGAGTTCAAAAAGGATGATTTCCACTGATGTTGGGTGAATTGGCCAAGTTTGCCTCCAAAATATCTTAACTGAAGCCAACAAACTTTCCTTTGACCTTTTCTTCGGCGTCCCTTATAAGTTTGAGTGCTTTTTCATCATTTTTCGCTGTTGAATGACCTTCGTTTGATCCACGCTCCAAATTGATCAATTGATCTTGAGCAGCTGTGTTGGCATTTAAATTCACACCTCTGGAATGCGGATTTGAAACGGACAGCTATGCACAATAAAACTGCTCTTCAAATTAGGAAGGGAAGCTCCCTCTTGCTGATTGTGTGAAAGAAAGTAAATTAAATCTAATATGCCTATCTTTTTGGTTCAGCTAGAGCACAAGGTTTATAAAACACAAACACCGCAGCTGAGATTTTCTTATTAAGAATTCCAACTACGACTAACCTACGCTAAAGATGTTTCTAATTTCTCAAGTAATACGCAAAGCAAGAGAATTTAGAAAGGAACAAAGTTTGATTCTCTGACAAAGTGCTTAAATAAACTCTTTCCCAACATACACCTACTTACTTTTAATGTAAGCTGAAATTAAGATCACATAAGCATAACACAATAAACGTACTTAGATAAACTCTCCTCTCAACATACATCTACTAACTTTCAATGCAAGTTGAAACTTAAGATCATATAAGCATAACACAAAAGACGGAAATAAAATACACTAGGGAAAATTAGATCAGTAGGTTAGTCGTTTACTTTGGAGAAGAGAAAGAAGATACAATAAAATAAACTAGGGAAAATTAGATCAATATTTTGAAGCTATACCAAACGTAATATACTAAAACTAAGTTGCCTATCTTTTTTATCACCTAAGAGCACAAGGTTTATAAAACTCAAGCATCGTAGCTGAGATTTTTTGATTAAGGAATTTCAACTACGACTAACCTACACTAATGATGTTTCTATTTTCTCAAGTAAACATAGAGCAAGAGAAATAGAAATGAACAAAGTTTGATTCTCTGACAAAGTGCTTAAATAAACTCTTTCTCAACATACATCTACTTACTTTCAATGCAAGCTGAAATGTTTTATGTCTCATGCCCCATGGTTTGGCGCCAGAAAACTGTTGACGTTTAAATTCGCACCTCTGGAATGCGGATTTGAAACGGACAGCTATGCACAATAAAATTGCTCTTCAAATTAGGAGGGGAAGCTTCCTCTTGCTGATTGTGTGAAAGAAAGTAAATTAAATCTAATTTTCCCTAGTTTAACCAAAGTCTCGACAAAGAGACGTACAAAACTGTTGATGCCAAAAAACTGTTGGCGTTTAAATTCGCATTCTAGAAAACTGTGCTCATTAACTACAACTAACCGAGGCTGTATCTAAATCTGTAATGATGATTTCATGCCTTGGTTTCACTTCAGCCACTGACTGTTCAAACCCTTGAATACCTTGATGTAGCTCATGAGCGTTTTCCCTTAAGCTGAAACATTCGTGCCAAGATTTCCTTTCCTCTGATGATGAAACTCTCAATCCATTCCAGAGTTTCCTTTCCACATATTACCAGCTGTCTTAACTGATGATGATCAGCTGGTGTATCCAAAACCTGGGGCAGCAACTGAGTAGCCTGTGAAGAGCCATGGAGAGGGTTAGAAATATAAAGCCTGAGTTGTTGTATTTCAGCCTTGAGGGTTGCTTTGTCTTCTCCATCCTTGACCACTCTTTCTTGAAGGCTTTTAGACACAACTCTGAACAAACTGACATCAGCATATCTGGTGTTTTTGCCGAGATTAGCCTTCACCATCACGAAGTCATCCATATCTACTTCATCCTTGTTCTTATCTTCAAGAGGTGTAGCAGTCTCCATGGTCATCTCACCATTAGGATTTCTCTCAAAGTGAACTTGCCTCTTTGCTTTCTTCTTAGGCGGCTCCTGATAGATGTTGTCAAGGTCATCAAAATTCACCTGATATGAAGGTCTTCTTCCTACCCTTCCCAAGGAGCTCTCAAGCCAAGACACGGTAGTATCTTTACTAACCTCCTCGGGAGCTACAATTGCAACTTCTTCATCTTCTTCAATACCTAGGTCGATGTGGATAGGTGAAGACCCTGTCAATGGTATAGAATCATGTGTCAAGGGCACTTCTTCAGTTTTCTTTTGAGGTATGAGTTCTTCTGGAGGAGCTTCTGCTTCAACTGTTAGTTGCTCCTGTATGACTATACCTGAGAAGCCTAACCTTCTTCTTACGTTTTTAGTTGATCTGCTGCCCTTCACATTTTCTTGAGACTAACTTACACCTTTCCCTTTTGATTGTGCTCTGGAAGAGGAGGGAAGTGATGACTGTATCCTTGGCGCCTCTGCTACTGGGATGGATTTCTTCCTTTTGAGGACTAGGAAAACCTTGTTGTGCTCGAGGACTTGTCTTGTCCTTTCTTCAACTGAGAGGGATTCTTTGTTAGCCCAATTGACTTGAGGAAGGTCCTGATCTTCAATTCGCTTCCGAGCATACATCCGGAGAAGCACATCGTCATCATCATCTGATAACCCTTCAATGTCCTCTGATAAGCAGTCTTTCATCTGGTGAAGAGTGAGCCTGTTGTAACTACGCCTCTGCACCTCAAACTCGTCTATGCAATTGGCCCAAAAGTCTTCAAGAGTGGGTAAATGAGAATAGTTTTTCTCAAGTCTGGCAGCGTAGATGCCATGAGGGTCCTGTGATCGTCTCTCGCTGTAAGGCTTGAGACCAAATTTATCTAACTCATCTCTCATGGTCTTAGCATCTGTTGTTGATCTGCATGTATAGATTCCCAACCCCAATGGGAAACCGAGGTCAGGTTTCTTTCTGTTCCTCAAGACTATGTGGACATCATGTGCTTGCCTTAAGAATTCCATGAAGACAACTTCATCTGATGGGTACCTAGGTAACATGAGTGGAGCACCGGAAAAGCCATAGACTCTGAGATAGGTGAAAGTAGGAAACTGTATAAACCAATCTGCCCATTCCGCCATCGCTGCCCTGCTAGTTGATGAGATATGGACGTGCAATTCTTATCCAGGTCTCGCACTGTGTACATCAGGAAAGCCTCGTTCACCCTCTTGTAATGATGTAGTGACTTTGTGAACTCCAGTTGAGGGTAGTAGTTGTAGATATGCTATACACTCAGAGATCCCTCGGTGTTCAACCCTCTGAATTGACCTTGGTAGGCCACTAGGTAGACTAGGTAGGAAACCATATGGAACTCATGAATCTGGAAGTATTCTGTTATCTGCTGATGGAGGCTATCACTAATCAAGGTGGCCCAATCATAGAACTCAGTCTTCTTCATGATGTGGGGTATGGCGTAGAACATCTAGGGTTGAAACTTTGTAGCATCTTCTTGTCCAGTTACCCTGTTGAGCAAGGTGATTATGATAGCAATCTCATCTTTGAACTCCCCTCGCACGATATTCTTAGGCAAAGTCTTATGTTTTTCCTTCATCCACCTTTGTGCAATCTTCTTACTGTACTTGTCCTTGTGCATTTCCCAGATCCTTTCACATTCGCCCTTAGAGATAGTCAGACTTTCAAGCCAAGGGGGAATTGAGAAGAATTTCTCAATCATGTCAGGTTTCAAACTGCAAATCAATCTGCCATCTACTAACTGGTTCTCCCGTGTCACCGGATTGTAATGCTTGATGCAAGCAATTACGAACTCAAGACTCTGAACTGAAATAGGAATGGACCCTATTGCGAGGAGCCCAGAGTGTCCCAAGTTTTTGATTGTAGTGTTGCCTGCGCTCTCCAAAGCATGTAGATCAAACACCGGCTTCATGTGATGCAAGTTCGTCTCAGTTGTTTTGATGAAGTTATGGTAGAGAGCTTATTTGGTCTTGAAATCGTTAGGAGTGTATTCCATTTTGAAAACCTTGAAGAATGACTATAAACTCGCATAAGTTCAGACAAGTTTTGAGCAACTTACTATTTTTAGAATGCTGATTTTTCTTCCTCCAACGAACAAATTTTTGGAAATTTTTCTAAGATATGGGTTTTGCTTAGAATTTCGTTGCAAGACAACCTACATCGTCCGTTTTTGAAAATTTTCAGTTTATTTTTCACCGGAAAATCTGGCACCTAGGTTTTGTTCGGAATACAATTAGAAATGGACCCAGTTGATTAGATTTGAAAAATATTGAGGGCTGATCGAAAAAGCAGCCAACCCTAGAATTTGAAATTTTCTTGAAAAAAAAAACTGTGATATGGGTTTTCTTCAGAAGAACATTTTGAGAGGACCCAGATAATCAAAATTTGCAAACCCTGAAGATTTCACTGACATGCAAGGAAAAAGAAGCTGCTGCAACTTGACAAATTTCCTCAAAAATTCTTCAAAAGAATGAGATGAAGAAACTCAGATGGCTAAAAATTGAAATCTTTGACCTTCTCCTTCAAAAATTTGATGTTTTGGATGAAAAATGCATGAAAAAGCAAGGTCTTATGTTGCTGGTCTGAAAATTATTCATAAAAATCAGCAACCTTGAGCTCTTGAATCTTAAATTAAAACTTCAAATTTGCTTTAATGGAATGGAAGTGATGTCTTAAATAGACTTACGGTTTGAAATGGCTTTCCTTTGGACGCCGCCTGAAAAAATGATGAAGATTGAATGGAAGTGATGTCTTAAATAGACTTACGGTTTGAAATAGCTTTCCTTTCTTTTGCTTTAATCTTCAAAACCCTAAAATTAACCTGTTCAATGAATTTGGACATTCATCTTTCATCATGCAACTTTGAAATTTAGAGAATTTTGACTAAGGCATGGCAAGTTGGGCGCCCTTCTTGGCTAGGGGCGCCAACTTCTCTCAGACTTAACCATTTTTCGGAGTTTTTCAACATTTCTCAATTTTCAACCCCTACTTTGACCCCAATCTCCGACTTCCAGATTGATCCAATGGACGAGCTGGATGATTCATCGCGAAGCTTGACTGATTCTAAGAAGGTCACCTTGGAGGCTCTTCTGGCTAAAATCTTCATTTGATCCTTCAAAATCATCAGTGCACATTTCCTTCTAGGGCACTGAACCTTCACAATGTTAGCCATTTTTGCATGATTTTCAAGTTCTTCATTTCCCTTTGATCTTCTGATGAAATCTTGACTCCGAGAGTTACACTGATCCGATTGACTGACCATCAGCTTTGTTGGATAGTTCAATTGAATGTGACAAGGTGATCTTGGAGGCTGCGTTGACAAATTCCATCGTTTCAGACCTCAAAACCTTGGGCGCCCTTTCTCTCCAAGGGCGCCCATCTTGACCAAACTTAGAAATTTTCATTATTTCCATCTTCAAATTGAACCTTCATTCTGTACTTTCAGTTTGATCTGGATTTTCCAAAGATTGACCAGTCAGACACTCTGACAAAGACATCTGTTGCAAAGCTAACTGAATTCTGAAGAGAATGAGCACATTTGCAAACCCTAACTACTGAATTTGCCCCTCCAAAAAGTTGGGCACCCCTGGGCACCTGGGGCACTGAAAGTTCCCAGACTTAGAAAATTTTCTAACATTTTCACGATTTTCATTTTGTGTTCTGGCTAAAACATCCCTGTTCGATCTCGAATACCGGGTGACTGGATGATCCGATGACTACACTGTCAGACTCATTACGAAGCTGGGAGGAATCTAAACAACTTTGCCTGAAAGCTCAAACCTTAATTCCATCATCTAATGCCATAAAAAGATGGGCACTTATCTCCTTCTAGGGCGCCCATGGCTGGCAGATAGTCATTTTTCGCAGTTTTCACCTCCCTTCCTCATTCTTCATGCATGTTCTTCAATTCATCTTCTTGTTCAATGCATGCGTGTTGAATCTGGCACCTAGCAACTGACTGACCTCCATTGATGACTTCGGAGCTCCTGAAATGCTTCTGAAAAAGTAGAATAGACCGACTAGGGAAAAACTTATCTTTTTGAGATTTTGACTGCACCATCATGATATGGAAATATTTTGAGCCAATCAAAATCAATTTGGACCCTGGCAAACAAACTTTCTATTTTTACAAATTTTCTATTTTTAGAAAATTTTGCCAGTATCCATTTCAAAAGAAACCCAAAAAAAATTACTATGTTTAGAAAATTTCTAAAAATAGCAATTTTCCTAAAAAGTAGGGATAAAAAACTGAGATCTAGGTTTCGTAGATTAGGTCGCTCTGAGCAGACCTAGATCGTCAGATTTTGGAAATTTCACATTTTAAGCCCTCATGCAAGACATGCAAACCCCAATTTTGACCTTTTTGATAGATTTGACAAGACTTATACTCATTTCTTCAAAATGTCTAAGTGTAACAAAAAATTTAATTTTCGGGTACAACAAGCTGCCGACAGATTCACTGAGTAGCTAGATCTGTGCTGAGAAAACCTGTCTGGGAGGCATTAAGCTAAAAGTTGAGTTTGTGACCCTAAAAAGAAGGGCGTCTTTCTCAAGAAAGGGCGCTTTTTCCTTGCCTTAGTCATTTTTAATATTTGTTCTTTCAATCTCTTCATTCTAACCTCCTATGCTTTGATTTGGAATTTTCGTTGATGGGAGAATCGTATAATCTCGTTTGATGTCTCATCACGTAACCAGCTCTGCTCAAAACATGACTGGAGTTTTAGTTTACAGAAGTCAGTTAAAGGTACCTTAATGCAAGCGCGCCCCTCACTGAAAAGGGCACTTTTGCCTTTTTGCTCAATGATTTTCATCCCAAAAAATGCTCTAGTTGGATCTTCACTCCAAGTTGATCGCCTCGTCGGATTCCCGTGATTACAACTTCGTTGTTGAGATTAACCCAAATGGTTAAGGTCATCTTGGAGAACCTTCTGCCATCTGACAACATTTAAGGGCCCCAAATAAAGGGCTCCTTTCTTTGGAAAGGGCTCTTTTTCCCATGCCTTAGCACGTTTTATCATGCTTTTCATTTAGTCTCGTTCTGGGGCGTTTTCTACTTGATTGCTTCCACCAGTTGCCTGGCAGGTCTGATGAGAGTGCTTTTGATTTGGTCGAGGGACTGGCTAATAGCTGAACAAGTTCACTATACATAGCAACTACTGACAGGGTCATCAGGTACTTCAAAAAGATGGGCGCCCCTCGCCAGCAGGGGCGCTTTTAGCTTGTATCTTACTGATTTATCCTTCAATTGGCATAAGACCGGCCTTCTAATTTATGAATGAGCAATGGCCTGCTTTTATAGAATTGAAGATGACTATTGGCTCTTCAGCTTCCATCTTTTTTCCCTCCAAAAGAGATGCCCATTTCACTTTTGAAATATTTTAATTTTTAAAACATTATATTCACCTTTCTAGGCATCCAAGACTCAAGGAGAAATATTTACTTTGGAAATATTTAAATAATTTCTCAATGAGGCGTCCACCCTCAAAGGCCACCTTTTAAAACAACTTAAAGTCATTAATACTGGGCCAAGGGGCCCAATAAGAAATTAAAACATTAATGACTTAGAATAAATCATTTTACCCAAAACGAGCCTCAAAATGCTGAAAGCCAAATATGCTCCAAACTGCACTGCCTGAAATGGAAACTGATTTGACTGTTGATGCTACTGCCCAAGATGGCACTGCCAAAAATAGAACTTACTAAAAATAGTAAATTCTGAAAAGATGCCCAATGCCTTTGCAAAACATACCACTGCGAAGCTCTCTGAAAACCAAAAAAACTCCACCAGACATGCATCAGAAATTCTAACATGCAAGCCATCAAAAATGCTTCAGAGCCCCTATAAAATAGGAAACCCTAATTTAACCTCTGACGAGCCTACGAGCTTCTGGAAATAGGCTATCAGTCACCGAAAGACAAATAGCTAAAATGGGGACATTACAATCCGCCCTTCCCAAAATTGCTTGTCCTCAAGCAATTCTAATGCCAACCCAAAAACACCATGCTGAACCAAACTAAAACTGAATATGATCCCTGGGTCCCAAATCAACCTAGGAGAAAGGTAGCACGAACTGATGTAAGCACTGCATTGTTGGATGCCAATACAAAAAGCCTCCTGATAAAAACTAATCAGAAACACCATAGAAGAAAACTCCAAAAGGCCAACATTAGCTTCATCTTCTTTAGCTGCTGAATAGCGAACCCAAGTGATACCAAGATAACATTGTTCCTCTAATTCGTTGCGCTACTCTGATTAAAACATTTGAATTCTCAAGGTGGAGCAACATGTCACGATCCACAAAAGACACTGCACCAAACATGTCAGTGCCTGGGTTCCATATCAGTCTGTAGGACCTCCAAACCTTGCTGTCATAATTCTAATCAGCAACAAAAATGTTCTTAAACAAGTCATCAATCCAATGCCAAACCAAGAACCATGCTCCACACTCCATTTCAATCCAAGAGGATATACAATCACTGAAAAAACTCCAAGAAATCTTCACATATTTCAATTCAAGAGTCTCCAACTGGTGAACCAAATCAATTACTAACGCGCTGCCCCAAATATAGATATCAAAGAATGTGTGTAGGTAATCACTGAAAAAGAACTCGAACTCTCTCCAAAAACTAGTTTTGATCAATCCAAACCACCATTCTTCCTACTTGAGGCCAAAAATCATCTCTGAAGAGAGATTGTGGAGTGAAAATATGAGCGTACCAGCTGCCCACCAAGTCAAAATCAAATGACTCAACATCTAATCTAAGAGAAATCAACATGCTAAGAAAAGAACAATTGCTGCCATACTAAAAGTTCTCATTCAATTTGACCAATCTGCTTAGATTCAAAGCTAGAAACACCCATACAACCAGTTCCATCACAGCAAAGAACCATTCTTTGCTCAAAATTTCTCTCCAATCCATTTGTTGATAAACAAATGGGATCATCAAGTGGCTAGTACAGAAGGGAACAACATCATTATTTCTGAAATTTCGATCCTTATCCCTCCAAAGAACCTTCCTACCATACCCCAATAGATTTTTCATTTCACATCGAGGATGCCAAACAAGGATACCTGACCAAGAACGATCCACCACGTCCCTGAAGAAATTCACAACACATTCCCAAGTACCAAACAACTCCAAATGCACACTCAAGAAAATATTGACTTCTTTGGTTAACCACTAAAGTCTATCCATGAAAGTTTCAAAAACAAGGGAGCCTGAACCAAACATTGTCTTCCAATCCAACTCCCAAGACATGTTAGTGTGGGCATTACTCAATCCAAAGGATAAACTGTCAGGAATGTAAACAATATGTCTTACCAAAACAAGTTTTGACAACACCTTGATGTCAGAGATGGGGAAGTCATCATGAATCAGCAAGTCACATATGGCAACTAAATTCTCTAAACTTCTTATGCATCCACTTACAAGCAAGTTTAGAGGATTATCAATCATAGAGTATAACTCGTCCCCACATTCTCGGAGATGTTTGAAATCAGCTAGTTGGTCTCCTACCTCCATTACGCCCAACTAAGCATTCTCTAGCATGCACTTCGTTGATTCAGGCTCAAGAGTAAGCTTATCAGCCTTTCTTTCACATCCTTGAAATGCACCAAAGATCTTTGTGAATTCGTAGGCGTAATCCCGATCTTTAATCCAGCATAGATACTTTGATTTCATAATCACTAAGGAGTCTTTCATAAATTGTAGATTAAAGAGAATGAATCCATCCCAAACTCCTTCATGTCTCTCTTCAATCGGACTATGTGAGCAGTCAAATCTAAATAAGGCACGCACCTCATCCTCAATGGACAACATGAATTGACCTTTCCACTCACAAATGTGCAAGGATGGTGAACTGCTTTTGTTTCTTGTCTCTGCTGCCCCCATTGTTGCTCCGAGATTCTTGTCTTTCACCACCCACCAACTAAAAATGCTCAAGGTCATGAAGAGGGTCAAATCTTACCAATTCTTCAAACTTGTGTTTACAATCAGCTACATAAAAAGGAGAATCTGATTTGAATTTGAAAACTTTTTTAAACTCTTCATCAACAAAGACCTCGTGGTCTTCTAGCTCTATTTCCCCTTCAATATCTCCTTGATTATTTGTTAAAGAAGCCCCCAACTTGATCAATGAGTCTTTATTGAATTTAGACCTGAAAGTTTTAGCAGCAACAAACTTTTCTTTAGTGGCTGCAACCAAATTAAAATGGTCATTATGGGACTTTTTCATGCAAGCTATTTTGTCAAAAACAACTTCTCCAAAGGCCATCCCATAGCTTGCAATGAAATCTGAATTTTGTTCTTTATTGGGATCAAAGGGAAATTTATCCCATACAAGTTCCTTAACAAAATTAGGTGCCTTCACACCCAGATCCCAAATGTTGAAGGGTTGATTACTTTGATTAAGAGGAAATTGCCCTTCATACTCTTCTTGGAATGGTGACTCTCTGAATGAGACACCTCCCAACTCACCAAAACTGATATCTTCATGAAAATCTTTCTCCAATAGCTTAGTTTGATGATCAAAAGATTCAAATCCATGACTACTCATGTCATCTTCACTGAAATGAAGTAAAGGATCTTCATTACCAGCTGATTTGAAAACTCCATCCTTCTCGTCTTCAATGAGCCCTTCATGTAAAGGTATATCACTAATCTCTTCATTAGTTGTTACAAGCATACCAAGGAAGTCTTCTTGATTCCTTGTCATAGACTCTTCATGTGTACTCAAAATTGATGTTGCCTCATTGCACTCATCCTCAACATGTGCAGACAATTGCATATCAATAGGTACTTCTTGAGAAACAACATTTTAATTTCGTCTTCTGCATTAATGAATACCTCATTTTTCAGCTCTGTCTTCTTCAAGTATGGCTTCAATTTTCTCTCACACTGAATGAACAAATCTCTGATCAACATACCAGCAATAGAGGAATTCTTTCCTTCTTGTTTATGAATGTTTAACAGAAAAGTTAAGACAGATTTTGCGATGTCATCCATCTCATTGATAGTTAAAATTAAAATGTTTCCCGTTGCTGCAACTACATCCTCTTCTTGTTCACTCCAAGTTGAAATGAAGAGGTAATGGATCAAATAATATATTTGATCTTGCATACCTAATTCAACCAGCAAAATACTTGTTTTGAGTTCTAAAAATAACTTCAATATAGTAGCTCTTCTGGAGTACTGATTGCTATCAGTTTCATCAAAGTCCTGAAAACTTTCCACTTTCATATTTAATATGGTCTTCATAGTTTCATCATCATAGGGCAATTGGGGAATTACAATTCTTATTATCTCCATGAAACAAGAAGAAATCAGCAGCTTGGTTTCTTCATCAGGATGCCCCAACCAATAGGGCTGATTCAAAGTATTCACTACACGAGCTAGTGCCAACTCCATTTTCTCTGAAGGTGATGGTGTCACACGTCTCAAGCATTGTTCTAACAAATGAAGAATGTTCTCTTCATTTTCTCTTGACTGAAATTCTTTACCAAGTCTCTTTCCAGCCATAAAGAGAGTCTCTGCCAACTTCATATCTTCTTCATTAGCCATGCCTAATTGCCAACTTCATCTCTTCTTCATTAGCCATGCCTAATTGCCAACTTCTAGATACCACAAGGAGTTGAACTAGAACTTGCTCTGACTTTCGGTGTAATACTGGAGATCTCTGTCACTCTTCTGCCTAAACATGAAGCACTGATCAATAGGATGGCAGGATCATCTGCTCTGATACCTATGAAATATGCCTCTTAATTTTTCTTGGAATTTTCACAACACAATCGACACTACACCAAATGAATTAGCATTAGCTCCAAAATTAAAAACCAATTTAAAATGATCTCAACGCCAAGAATGCACACTCAATCCCAATGAAGGAGAGGTGATGTCATATGGCGGAGATAACTAACCAATAACTGAAATGAAATTACAATTGAATGGAGCTAGGCGGTGAACCAGCCATGAAAGAATTCTGCACTTCCACTAAATCAGTGGGGGGAAAGAGATTACAAAACAAACTAATTCATCCGCTACAGCGGGCATCCACTCGTGAGTGGGAATTCACCACTTTTCAGTGGGTACAAATGAGAGAATTAACAAGTTTTTTTTCCACACTGGCAGTAAACCATCTAGGGGTTACAAATGTGATAATTAAACACAAATAAAGCAGTAATAAATGGACTGAAACAGTACTACTGTTATCAGCCTTACAATGTAGAGAACTACTGCAAATTACAAGTGTTTTCAATAGAATCAAAGTACAACTGATAAAAGATGCTCTCTGTGATACCCTTCTGAATTATTGAAAATCAAACCAAAATCTGAACCTTAAGCAATCTAATTTTTCAAACCAGCAAACTGAAAATAAACAACCAGCAAACAGAAATTCAATCAAATACTCACAACTTCATTAGTATACCTCCAAATGGAATGAAATGAAATGCAAAGGCTCTTTGGAGGATAGGCGCCTAAGTTGCAACACTGAAACCGCATCAAATTCCCTTCAATTATTTGGCACAAACTTCAATGCTCTACTGAATGGTACAACTTGGCTGGGACGGCCGATTTTGCATTATAAAATTAAATACTTCGAATTAAATTTTGCTCTTCTGTGGGAAGAGGCGTCCATGTACTAGGAATCAATTTCTTCAATACCCAGAAGCACATAACAATCATACAAAAAGCTGTTAATGAAAACCTCCTTCAGCCATGATATGACCAGCAAACACAATTCTGAAAATTATTATCAAAAACTACAAAATCTTCAACTTTGAAGCTCAATGTGTACTTCTGGATGAACCACACTCTCAATCCACCATCTAAGGAACCATAGTTTCAGGCCCGAAGAATGGAGTCAAATTGCTAAGCTTCCCCTTAGCCGGGTTCTGAATTCAATCTAGCAGCATTTTGTTATATTTTTCCAAAGATGATAAATGAATGAGCAATGGCCTGCTTTTATAGAATTGAAGATGATTGTTGGCTCTTCAGCTTCCATCTTTTTTCCCTCCAAAAGAGATGCCCATTTCACTTTTGAAATATTTTAATTTTTAAAACATTATATTCACCTTTCTAGGCATCCAAGGCTTGAGGAGAAATATTTACTTTAGAAATATTTAAATAATTTCTCAATGAGGCGTCCACCCTCAAAGACCACCTTTTAAAACAACTTAAAGTCATTAATACTAGGCCAAGGGGCCCAATAAGAAATTAAAACATTAATGATTTAGAATAAATCATTTTACCCAAAATGAGCCTCAAAATGCTGAAAGCCAAATATGCTCCAAACTGCACTGCCCGAAATGGAAACTGATTTGACTGTTGATGCTACTGCCCAAGATGGCACTGCCAAAAATAGAACTTACTAAAAATAGTAAATTCTGAAAAGATGCCCAATGCCTTTGCAAAACATACCACTACGAAGCTCTTTGAAAACCCAAAAAACTCCACCAGACATGCATCAGAAACTCTAACATGCAAGCCATCAAAGATGCTTCAAAGCCCCTATAAAATAGGAAACCCTAATTTAAACTCTAACGAGCCTACGAGCGTCTGGAAATAGACTATCAGTCACCGAAGGACAAATAGCTAAAATGGGGACATTACAGTTGTGCTATGAGGTTCCTTGGCGGGGTGTTACAAAGAGATGGCTTCTTGTGACTTATGAAATACAAGTCAGTGTAGACTGACAAAAAAGTACACAGCTGAATCCTAAAAAATCATAATATATAATGATGCAATGCTGATATACTGCTTATTTTCAATCAAACCAAAAAAAGCTGTTTGCCAAACCATGCGGCTATGGAATTCAGTTAATATTAATTGTTCTAACAATCTTGTATTATGCTAGATCCAATGAAAATATATATTTACAGATTTTATCTCATTCAACAGAAAAGTAAATCAACAATAGTCATGAATAAAAATGATCTCTCAGATGCTCAAGGAAAACGCATTCATTTCTATGATGATAAATGTTAGATAACCCAGGCTTGCATATTAGTCAACTCCAAACAAAGCATAATGAAATGAATATATCATATTATCTCCTCTTTTCCAAAATACAACAAATAGAAGTTGAGTGCAATATCATTTGGGACAAAAGTATAACTTCCATAGTAAGTTATTGACAGATAACATACCAGCCGTACTGTTGACTGTCTGCCATCAGGAAGTTGAATAGTGTGAGGCCCTATCCCATGGCAGCATTCATGGCAAATTGCATGTGTGAACATGGAGTCGAAATCTACATACTGCTTTTGTTCCTTGGAAATGCATGCATCTGCTATGGGTAGCAGAATAGATTTAAACCTGCACAAACTTAGAAAGCATTAATATATCTTTTGATAAACAAGTATGAATAGCAAATGGATAAGGACCAAGGAAACCATAAAACAGTCTCTATTTCCACTAACTGTGATTAACATATTAGTGAATATAAAAGTATGACTTCAGTTGAATCTTTTACTTTGCTTCTGCAATATTTTTCAGCATGACCATGGCAGAACCCCGCTCGTTTACAATTCTCTCATCATTTGGCAAATTGAAGGCGACAGTCTGCGGACCTTTAACATCCTGCATCAATAATCAATCAGTTTCATGTGTCTACTTCAAGTCTTCACAGATACCGAAAATCCCAGGAACAGAGTAACACAAAGATTTTAGATATCTTAAAGAATCTGGTTTTCATGATTAAGATGAGCAATAGAACCATAGAAATCCTCAATTAGATGATAGTTAATCCAAGTGATTGCTGTTGAGGATAAGCAAGAGGTTAAGGTATATGTGCAAATTTAATATGTGAATTTTATGCATAAAGCTGCACTTTTTCCTAGAAAAGAAACTAGCTGTGGGGCTCACGTTCAAGTCTACTGCAAAGATTTGCACAATTCAAGTCTTATAATTGTCAATGTTCAATGTGTGTTGGGAGTAATGCAAAGACTTACACCATTCAGCTCTTATAATTGTCAATTCAATATGTGTTAGGAGTAATCAATTGACATGCCATATTTGATGTCGGTAATAAATAGATCTTTTTGGAGAGTCAAAAATCCATTGCCAATGTGAACAACATTTTCCAGAAGAAAGAAGAAAGATTATAATTATATTGATGTTTGTGAATAACACAAGCAGGAAATAAGACGCAAAAGCACAGTAGCTAATCAAGAGTGCATAGAGCCACCAAAACCAAACACCGAGTATCTAAAATTAAAACTAGGAAGCAAAAAGAGCAAATAAGAGGGAGGATAAATCTTAGAAAAATCATTATGTTAAGAATCCAAATGAAAAACAATCATCTAAATGGGACGCCCCTTGTCAAAACAAACCATTAGTAGAGCAAAGAGTAGAGGGATGATGGAAAACAAGGCATCCTCATCAATCACCATGAAAGGACCAATACAAATTTTGATGACATTTTCAAGAGGTCTAAGAAGACCCAACTGAAGAAATTTAGGGAGATGCAAGCTTGGAGTGTCTCTTCTAACACCCTAGTCTTTACGACATGAAGAGAAATTAAGCAATGCATATTTTTCAGTCATTTGGAATGTGAATGTAAGAGGACAATTGAAGATAGTTGCAAGGAGACATGCTTTGCTCATCCCCCCTTTGCTCCTCCTAGGCCCCAAGATCACCCTACCCAGTCCACCTAACCCAAGACATTTTTTTATGGAAATAATCAGAACTTGCATCAACTCTTTCATGGTAGTTAATGGGATGCCAGTCCTCCATCTGATCAGATCAGAACCTCCCTTTACCCCCTATCTGAGTGTCCATCGGCAATAATCTTCATCTCTTGCAATGGATTCTATTATCAAAAGGTTATTTATAATGCTTTGAAATACGTGACGTTATCTTTACTAATATTTTTATGGTTTAGCTGTTTTGGTGTACCGGCCCTAGTATTCTTTGTGTTAGTGTTCTCTCAGCTTGTAGCTTGTATTCTTTTGTCTCTTTTCCAATTTAAGCATAGTTTTATAATTCAGACTTAGCAAAAAATTGGCAGCCAAAAACTCGGGGTTACTCCAAACTAGGCAAAAGTTTGGTGAAATTCAGCACATTAACAAAATACATAAATTCATAAAAAAACTTAAATGATATGCAAAATACTGTTAAAAAGCATAAAAACTGAATTTAAATTATTTGTATTTTTTTTATTTTTCAATTAGTTTTAGACAAAAACAGAATACAATGCATGTCATAGTGTCATATGGCCATTGATCATCATCATAGAAAATTACAAACCCATCCAAATTTTACAAATTCCTCCTATCTATTGTCTTGATTTGATGCAATGTCAAACTAGACGATAAAGATTCTTCCTTGAGAATAAATTGATATTCAAGCATATCACCATCTAGTGGAGGCCCTGCTGATGTCTCAATTACCCATTTTCCTGCTTTCCCCTCAAATTAAGTGATCTCCTCAGTAAGCTCCACCATCTCTGAAATCTAATCTAAATATGGATTGATGCCATCCAAGTCAATCTTATTGTATGTCTCTTTCCCTTCCACCTTTTCAACCTAAAAAAAGTTGTATTGCACAAAAACAAGGTCATTGAGGCACTTTTAGATCAACCTTGTTGTGCTTCTTCACATGAACGGCCTCAAACATAATCCAATTGTGCTCACACCTAGAAGTGCCATAAAGCTGGCAGAAAATGCAAATGGCTAGGCTTTTTAAGATTTGGTGTTTTTGCACAACAATCTTCCCACCACCAATTTGCAAAGAGAACATTTATAACTTTATAAGTAGCTAGAACTGCACTTATTAAATAAGTCCCCCATCTACAAGACTACAATTGAACTTATGAGCCTCATTGTTTTTTCTACTTGGCTGCTAGTTCATTCTCTTAGTGTATAGAGATGAATAAAATAGCCTCCCCTTTGCACCCTTGCAAATCAACAACTCGTCAATAATTGAGTTTAAGAGTTTCATCAAGTGTCATCCTCTCTACATCTATGTCGAGAAATTACATAACTTCTTCACTGACCTTAAAGGACTCAAACAAAATAAATTGGAGTTCAATAGGCTGCTTCATTTATGTGTTAATGGAGTTGCTTTTTCCATTTATAATCAATTATGTACCAAATTAGTTCTTATTTTCATTTATTTTTCTCATAGTAGTGTTGGATCGCCTCCTTGGCCTCATATAGATAACCATTGAGTTTTATCCTCATCCATCAAATGTAAAAGCCTAAAGAAAGGTTTTGTTACCGGAAACAAAATTGTGTAGATTTTTAAAACTAAAATTAACACAAATTTAAATGACAACAACAAATAAAAAGTAAACAAAAATCTAATAATTAAAATTTATAAGTTTTACAAACTTACAAAGTAATGGAGTTGACTACTTTGCAAATTCATCACCATTAAGTTTATAGTTACCCTAAGGATTTTGTCCATGTTATTGGCAAACATGTCATAAAAAATGGTCTTCACAATCTTTCCCCTTCGGCCTTCTTCAAATATGAAGATTCCAACCACCAAGTGACCTCCTTCCTAGCTTGTTACAGTTCCCTCTAGAGGCAATATGGTATTGTTGGTTTCTTTCCAGCAGATAAACAAATATTGTAATCACTTTAATTTCACTTGCACCCACAGCACCAAAAATATGAAAATATATATTGCTCTGGAAAATGAGCAATAAATTGTCTTGCCTGCAAGACTTCACAATTTATTTAACCTTCAATTGAATTCGCAAATCTCCTTTCCACACAACCTGTAACTCTAAATGAGCTACACAGAATTAACCGGGGAAGATCTTTCACCACTGAGGGTAATCTTCTCCAATAGGGTTTTTGTCCTCAAGAAGGTTGAGATGAACAGAGTTCAATCTCCCAAACCACAACTGTCTCATCAAAGGTGAATGTAATAATCTGCTTAATACCAAATGAGCTCACAAACCCCCTTTTATAACCTTTTCCAAAAACTTTTCGGAAAACACAATATAAAATGTAATGTCCCCTTCCAAAGCTATGTCAGTGATTATTAAGATTAGCCTATTCCTCGAGTTCCTATAAGCTAATATGGTTGGTTAGGGGACTCTTCAACTCTTAGTGACGTGTTCGGGATTATAGGAGTATCTTTCTAGCACTCTCTAGAGCATTTTTGGGTGTTTGATCCAATACTTACTATTTTTAGTAAGCCACCTCCTCGGTGCCAACTTGGTATTTTCATGTTGATCTTTCCTCAAGATGCTCAATTGTGGTATCTAATGTTTAATTGGTGATTTTTTATTGCCTGGGGATTTATTCTTAAAATAACATTAATATTATAAAGTTAATAAATATTTAACTTTACGTTATTTTAATATTTTAAAAGGTGACTTTTTGAGGAGACATACAGGAGAGTTTTAAAAAGGTAAATATTTTAGCCTCATTAAATGGGACACCCAAGTGGAAGACATAAGGGGAGTTTAAAAAATTAAATAAAGTATTTTATTTCCCCAAAACAGGGCGTGGGGTATTCGAAGGAGGATACAAAATGCTTTCGGAGTTCATTTGAAAGAGATGCTTGGAAATATTTTGAGAATACACAAGTTGAACCACCTGCTTTGTAGACGAAAACCTTTACAAGGATCATCTACTTCGATTGTGAAGGATCGGTCCTGGTGGATTCTACAAGAGACTTCATTCAGGAGTCATTCAGAAGCTTCATTGTTCAGTTTTTTGCCAAGTTTTCAGAGGGTTCCATATCAAAAATTTGGAGCATATTTGGGAGATACGAACAGCAATTTAAAAGCTCAATATTCAGACTTTTTGGAGACACTTCATGCTGGCCGTATCCTTCATTGGCAGGCCATACACCTCCTAGAAGGGCGTGTGGCTTAGGAAACCCAAGCGCCTAGTTTTGAAGCTGTTTGTTAGGGGTTTTGGAGGCGCCTGGGTTGGAGGAACACACAACAACAGTTGGAAGCTGGAACCAGCAGGGTTTTTTGGAGAAATCATTCTTTCATTGCATTACCAAATTGCTGGTCCAAGTCCAGAATTTCCAGATTTTCAAACAGCAGCTTATGGGTATGTCATAAATGCCATATTGAGTGATTTTGGATCATTAATATGTTGTAAGAACCTACTGTAATATGATATTATGACTAATAAATCTGGAATAGTTTTCAGTTCATGGTCATTTTCAAAAAGCTTGATTTCAGTTATCTATATTGCACATATTTCTATTCGCTATATTTTTGTTATTTGTCTATTTCATCTATCTTGCAAATCAAACCACAAACCAAAACAAATCAGAAAATCAAACACACAAAAAATAAGTGCATTACATAAAATCACTTTATTAATTAAATAAGCCTTATATCCCCGAAAAGTGATTTATTTCATTATGGAATTATTCTCAGCATCCAAAGTCACTTTATCAATGTCTCAACATTTAAAACTTTTCATTCTCATTCCAACAAGCTATAATACTAAAGTGTTGTTTAAATAATTTAAATAATATTAATCGACTTTAGTAATATAATTAAAATAAAGCCACTAATACTCCCAAGTTGCGAAAATTGTTGAAAAGCATAGAAATTGAAAACTAACTACACAGAAGTGATACCGATGATGAATAATGAGAAAAGAAGCCAACTGGGTGACTTACTAAAAATAGATACTCCCTCCCAGAATCTTGGAGAACACACCAAAAGACGAAAATAACTTCAAGAAGTGGCATGTGAGTCCTCTAGACCATTAAAGCTCCTTGGAAATGTTTACTCATTGGAGTACTCACGATGTACTATGAGAGTAAACAAGAATCAAAAGAACATAGACAAGTACGAACAATCATGAATACATATTGCACAGCAAAATAGTACTTCAGTTATTATTCACAGTAACCAAGTACAATTAGTTGTACTAGAATGTAACATCAAAATGTAACAGCATGCAACATAATATTGTACCCAAAATAAAAAATTTGCTTCAATAAGGCATTTTGATTAAAATGGTCTAAATCTTGTTAAATTGTTGTCAAAAATCAGATTTAGGTCAAACAAAGCATGGTCTTTTGTGGGTTTAATGTCTAGAAGATACTAGCAAAATTTGAAAATTTTGAAAATTAAGGTTTTCGGGCCCCTATTTTTAGGAAAAACTATATAAAATAGGATCTTTCCAAATTGACTGAAAATAATTTTGATTAGCTTATTTCATGTCATGATTACATTGGTGAAGTCAGAATCAAGAAAAAGTCAGTTTAGCTCTGGTGGGTCTACTTCACTTTTTCAGGAGAAAAGTTAGGACCTCTGAGGTCGTCAATGGCAGATGGCCAGTTTAGCTCAGGTGCGTCTACTTCACTTTTTTTGGTGGAATGCACTAAGATCAATTCTTTGCACTAACTGGAAACAACGGTATCCTCCATCCCCGACTGACCCTGTCACTCTATGTCGCAACTACCACCATCGATGCATTTGATCACTAGGACTATGGGTTATGGACCCAAACAACTGCCAGAAAAGATGAGTATCTACTAACTCATCTGCAAATGTTGGTGTCCCCACAATACTCCAACTGCCAAGGCTGTAAGAAGAGTGCTCCTGACACCAACTCATAAAGCCAGTTGCACTAATCAATGCAACTGTGTAGGGTTGATCCCTCTCGTCACTGAATCCCATCTGATCAAACCCTGCCTCTCTATCTCGTGTGCCAATAATACATCCATCCTGGAGAAGCGATAAAGGGGTTTTGTCAGATATCGCTCCATCCCTTGCAGAAGGGAGCACCTCATACAACATATTCGCCCCACTCTTATGTGTCACATGGAGCATCAACTCATCCGAAAGTGGGATGAATACAAAGAATGTGCGAATCTCACAATGAAATCACTATGAAATGCACCAAGGGACTCTAAGGGAAGTCCGGAATCAACACTATCCAAAACAGGAGCCTCGGAACTCGAAGCATAGGGTGTAAAAACTACTTCAACACAGGCTGACTGCTCCCCATGACTAACTGAAACTGTCTCACCCTACTCTACTCCTGTAGCCATGTCATAGGTATCCTCCATGGTAGTAGATCCACTACTACTACTAGATACCTCATCCCTCTCAGTATCAACGGGAGTGGATATCTGTGCCTCTTCCCTCACGAGTGCACCATACAACTGCCTAGCAAGCATGAAAGCATAACCTCTATCTGTAAGCAATTGCATGGCATCAGATCTCATCCTATCAAGCGCATGTCCAACCAAGTGTAAGCTGGATGTCGAGATTCCATATTTTTCCTATCTAGTGCCCCATCAGACTGAGTTATCCCAATGAGGTACTCGATCCATCTATCCACCTTATCATATCAGCCTAAGACTCGTGCCACCTCCTCCACTGTTGAATACTTATCCTCAAGGAATAAGCCAAGAGGTGTACCCTGCTGCAATTCATGCATGTTCTCTACCAAAGCTCGGACTACACAGCTGCAAGTGGCATCACTGTGTGGATTTTCTGCCTCTACAACATGAAGTTTGAGACCCTTAATGAGGACTAACTCTTCCTCATCTAAATCTGATTCCAAATCAGCAACACGTTCATTTACTAAAACTGATTTTAAATCATGCACATGGCTGTCACCAACATCACAATGTGAGCATGCATCATTTCCTTCATAAACCTCATCATGTAGCTCTTCTTTTTCCTCATTTCCTTGTCCCTCAATCTCATGCACAATACAAGATTCTTGCCCATCCAAAGAGGCTGCAATAGAAGACTGATTTTCTGATTTCTTTGGTGAAGCATGAGCCAAACTCAACTCCACGCTCAACTCCTCAATCTGATTTTCCGCCATAAGGGGAGTCACTTGAGAGTCTTCCAAATATTTTCTAGTCTTCACTAGCTCCGTAGTGAGTTGATCAACCTCTTCCTCTTTCCTTCTCAATGCATTTGAATACATGACACCCAAATCAAGTAGGTGATCTCTATCAGAAAGAAGGGCTAAATAATTATTTTTCATAGACTCCATGGCTGTCTTAAACGCTTGCAAATCAAAAATAGATGAAACCTCTTCAACGCCACTATGTCTCCCCTCAAGTTGGACCTTCCATAGGTAATTTCCCACCAACTTATGGGAATGATCAAAATGGGACAGCGCTGCAGCAATCTTATCTTCACCAACCTTAAGTTGGTTCTCCAAATCATGCTTAAGGACAAAGGTAAATTCATTAGTTGAAGTAGTGGGCTGCCAATGGAGAGCTTGACTCTCATCAAAAAATTCTTCCAAAATGTCTTCTTGCTGCTCCGGAACTAAGGCAATATTAGTTCCCATCACAAACTCCTCATCATCACTCCAAAAAGTGGTCTCAATGGATGATGATTCGCTATCCTCATACAGAGAGGTAACACCGCTCTTAGGACTAACAAAAGAGTCCCCAAGCATAACCTCCATGTTGCCTACTAGGATACTTGTGCAACCCTGTCCTGTAGGCTCCCATGTTTCTCCATCTCTACCTTCTATAGGATCAACTGGATGAAGATCAACTAAAATAGACCCAATCTCTATACTGCTGCTCCTTGCTTCCCTTGTTGACGTTTCTTCGCTATCTTTTGATTTTTCTTCATGTGTAGGTGATGTGACATTATTGGAATCAACTATCACACTAGAAGATGCTTTATGATCACCCAAAGAGTTCATGCCATTGCTATCCAAAGCACTGACATGAACTATGCTAGCCTCTAATGTAGGAGCCTCTTGTGAAACCTCTTGCAAGGATGATGTAGACAAATCATTACCCAAGGCTGTCCTAATGCCTTCTTGATTCAAATCAGCATGTCTATCTAATTCATCATATAAATTTTTGCATACCTCATTGGAACTTGAAGACACCCAATCATTCTCATGAAGAGTTGTATCAACCATGCGTGAAGATTTTCTAAACAATTTATAAGCTATAGTGTGATATTCCTTCCTTGCATGCTCAGTCTTGTGGCAAAGATTCGGGTGCATGTCCATATAGTTCTCCAAAGGAAAATTCTCCTTAACACATTGAGGAAGAATGCTATACTACTCAAATATGCTAATCACCACTGCTTCTTTGTTTTGTGGTGTTGGGCTTTTGCTAGTAGAGAGTGAGGTTGATCCTTTAGAGAGTCCCAACCTTGAAAGTGAATCATTTAAACGCTGCAATTTCCGTATGGTCTTGTATTGTATTTGCTCAATTTCTTTCCATGCCTGTTTATTGCCAAACAACTTTTCCATGATGACCTTTTTCGCTGTCCCAACTAAAGACCACTGAAAACCAAATCCAAACTGACTTGTGCACAACTGATTTCACACCAATTGAATGCAATCATTACCCAACAGGCTAGCAGGAATATGGCTTTGATACCACTAACATATCCCTACTAAATCTAACCCCAAAAACTCATTTTTCAAAGTGTTGACATTTCGTCAAACAGTTCGTGTGCAAACTCATGAATTCTGATTTTCTTACTACTATTCTAATTTTCTGAGTTTCGTTTGATTGCTTTTGATGTTTGGTTGAGTGTTTTCAATGCCAATAACATAAAGGAAATGCATAGAACTGATATATAAATGATTACACAACATAAATTGATAAACCCACTTCCATTTATGCCATTAAATTAAAGATATAAGGTCTGATTAAAATGGCAGTTATGTCTGATATGAAAATTATCAGACTGTAACATCTCTATTAAACCCAATACAAATGAAAGATTTGAATACCCAATATGCCAATAACATACCCGTTCTATGCCAGCATGAAAATACAATGTATGAAGGCTGATATGAGCATGATAACAATGGTAGAAGACTGAAATAGAATGTGAAATATGCAACTACAGGTCTGATCGTTGTTATGGAAGTGCTCATATGAAATTGGTTGCCAAAATCAACTTCAAATGCCCATGAAACCCCTTCCAAATGATGGTGCACCAACTAGAAATGGTACGGCTGGTATGGAAGATGTCAAATCCTCAATGTAAACTTGTCAAACGGCTGGAATAAATTTACAATGATGATTGTGCCACAAACCCTAGGAGCACTTGGCCAAAAATTGTACAGCCAACAAGTAGAATGCAAACATGTGATAGTATTGGCCTGGTTGAGACTCAATCTATCAATGGTTGCACCTGATTTGAAGAAATATGTTGATATAACACTACTGCAAACTCGGGCCTAAAAATTAAACACCTGAAACTCCTCCAATGAAGCCCAAACGAAGACCCAAGGTAGGTCCACATCAAAAGTGAACTGGGTTTTTGTCCAATTCACGATAGCCCTTGGGAGTTTTCGTTCCCAAAAGACTAAAACCAAGTTGAAACCCTTCTCCAGAGCTCAAACCTGCAAGTGTTGATATGAAAAATGACAAATGCATCCCAAAATAGAAGCCCAAAATTCACTTTATAACCTCCCATGAGCTTTTTCATAAAAGATAATAAAATATTCCTCAAGGGTCTTTTCCTCATCAAAAGAAAGGGCCACTTTTTTAAAAACAACTTTGTTTCACTAGGATGGGGGCACTTTTCACTATTCACTTTATAATTCTCTATTACTATTCACTTTTACTATTCCATTAAAGCAAACTGTAATTTTTTGTGATGAGCCCAACTGGCTCCTCTTCAAACCCCTGTTGTTTTAATTATCTTTTTGTGTTCTTTTGAGTTTTTTAAGAAAGTTTATAGAGAGAAATAGAAGGGGCTCAGCATATAATTGCTCATAGAACTCAAATCTGAACTAGAATTGACAAAATGAAATTGCATAAGGTATTAAATAACCATAACAATGAGATTACGTGTTTCAGACATACCCGAAATGCTCCAGATTATTTAATTAAGAAAATAAGTCCAATTGCCAGCCATAAATGGAGTAAACTAACAATTCCAAGCATAGGATGCAATAGAATGCAACCTCCAGCCTAATAACTGAAGCAGATGAAGGGAACAAGCTAGGCGCCAAAGAAGAATATGCAAAACCCTCAAAGAAGAAGGCGTTTCTTCTCCAGAACTCCCACACACTTGCCTGAAGAGCTACACAAAACAAAGGAAAATCACGTCCTCAACCAAGAAGTACGGCCAAGAAGCTGATCAGACCTCCTGATGAAGAAAGAAGCCAATCTCTCAACTCGTCCTACCTTTTATTGAAGAAACTACTGAATACTGCACAAAATTCTCATTGAAGCACTGTAGAACTCCTGAATTGAAGCCCCTATTGTAGCAATTGTTCAACTGATCTTTCACTGTCTCACAATTACAGATCTGTGAAGAGTTATCGTTCTCCAGAGATAAAATTCCTGAAACCCTTGTCTCAGAGAAAACCCACGCTCAACAAAGCCAAGAGGAAATATCAAATAATCAATAATCAATAATGAGTTCGATTTCTCCTTTATTTGCATATAAAGCCAAAGGGCACGCATCCCAAGGAAATGACGCAACTTTCTCATTAAAATACATTTAAATGTATTTTTATTACTTTTCAATAGTCAAGTGAAAAAATAAATGGCAACCCTTTTGATAAAGTGTTTAATATTTCACTTAAAATAAATTTAAGTGATTACTTTATTATAAAATCAAGTTGACTTTATAATATTCCGCCAAATAAAGTAAAACACTTTAATACACTGAAATATTAATATCTCGCTCATAACTCAATGTATTGACGTGCTGTCAGAAGCTGTCAAAACCTGAACTGCCAAGGCATGCTATGAGCCAATCACTGAACTCCGAGGACAGAAACGATAAAACCCACCAAATAAGGCTACTGACCCTCTAACCCAACCTGTTAGCCTACGAGAGTCTGAGTAATAGGCTAACCACCATCAAACATGATCATGTCGAAAAAGGGGACATTACATATTTTCAATTTATCCCTAGATTCAACAACTGAACTCCAAACTGAAAGGCTCGTAAAGCTCCTAGCTAGGCTCTGCATCCCTCGGTTGGGTCCCCTAATGTGATGAGCCTAACTGGCTCCAGCTCAACCTCTGACTTTCACCGACTTGTTTTTGTGTTTTTTTTATTGTTTTAAGAAGAATTTGTAGACAAAAGGAGAAGGTGCACTAAGTATAAAAAGGGAAATAAACTGAAATACAAGAAATTCTGGAACAACTGCAATACTATTGAGGATCTGGCAATTCATACAAAAAGAATAGACAACATACCCAGAGACCTCCAGAATAATTAAATAAGATGGATTTGTACATGCCAGGCAAGACATGCTAGAAACTGAGAAATAGCACGCCTAGAGCTTGCATCTACTTTCTCCCACAAAAAAATTGGAGAAAATGTGCTGAGAAGGTTGGACGCCTAGGATGGAGTCCAGACAGGAGCCAGAAGAGCGGCGTTTTAGCCTCTTGCTTCACACGCCTATCCCCAGATGACACCCCTCCCAATGCAAAGTATGGCCTCTGAAAGATGTAGAAGTTTCTTTATTGAAAGCTGGAAACTGGATGAAGATGGCGTCCCTGATGAAGAAACCCTCTTCCTTATTGCAAACAGGTAAATACTAAACAGAAAACTCTCATGTAAGCACAGATGAACTCCTGTATGAAGCTCCCTCAGTAGCAACCATTCAACTGATATTTCATAGTTTCACAATCACAGATAAATGAAGAATTTTCGCTCTCCAATGAAGAAAACTTGAAACCCTTGCCCTCAGACAAAAATCACAGAGAAGTTTTGAAGCAAAGTCAAATAATCATAACATAATGAGGCCGATTCGCTTCATTTGCCTCATAACCTCAAAAAGGCACGACTTTCAAAAAGTAATGCCACTTTTTCATTAAAATACATTTAAAATGTATTTAATACCTTTTCCATAGTTGGGCGACCAAATAAATGACTTAAGTGAATTTAAATATTCACTTTAACATTTAAGTCATAAAGTACAAATATATCAAGTGGGATTTAATATGTTATAAAGTCAAATAACAACTTTATAATATCTCAATAGATGATAAAATACCCAACCACTGAAATATTAATATCTCTCTCAATTCTCAATGTTTTAACGTGTCGTCAGAAGTTCACGAACACTGAACTGCAAAGGCCTACACTGAGCCCAACAATGAACTGACGGGGTGGAAATGTTAAAACCCACCAAAACGGCCACTGACCCCCTAACCAGATCCTGTCAGCCTACAAGGGTCCAAGAAATAGGCTAACTCAATTGCTCCTGAAACTGACTAGAGTGGGGACATTATACCTAACCATACTGTTGACCTACAGGAACCCTAATAGTAGGCCAACCTCGGCTAGTCTGAGCTACCTAAGGAAGGGACATTACAATTACCGGCAGAGTATGCTAGGGGTCCTTTGATTGTAAGTATCCTCTCACACAGTTTGCAACAAAATTACTAGGCAAGCCAAGGACATCTAGTGGCACAAGGAAATGGAAGTGCCACTTTTGTGATCTAGAATAGTATAGTAGCATTACTAGAGTTAATGCGCACCTTTTTGTTCGAGGAAAAGGTGTGGATACATGTTCTTTTTTGGTGAAACTGGAAAGCCTCAAATACAAAGCTGAGATAAATAAGCTATGGGGTGTTCCTGATGACAGTGCAACTACACCTATGCCTACTACTTTGTCTCATAGGGCACATGTTCAGTAGAGCAGCCACAGAGTTTTAGTCATATTTTGTAGACAAGAGTAGGAGTGATCCTGTTGTGACCTTTTCACACATCACCCCATTCAAGATAGGGACCCCCTAATTTTTTTGCCTCATTCGGGTCTTTTGGCTTTGGTTTTGGTTGGTTTTCCTGCTGTCTCTCTCGGTTTTGTCTGTCTTTCCGAGGATGTGCCCATCTAAATGGAAATTTTGGTTAAGTCTGAGAAATTAGGGTTTTAATTCTTCAGGCCAGTTTGAGGTCAAATTGAGTGAGAAAATTGAGGTCTGAGCTTGGCATTGCATTCAGAAGGCTTCAAGTAGGTTCCCACTAAATTTTCACTGAATTATGACAACTCGCTATTTTTAGCAGTCACGGCTTCGGAAGCAATTTTTAGGGTTTGCATGTGTGTTTTTTCAATGCATGTCTGGAGAATCTTTATGGGTTTTTTGAGACCTTCGCAATGGTATATCATGCAAGCCGAGATGATGACTTTTAGCAATTCTGGCTTCGGGAGCCATTTTTAGGGTTTGCATGTGTGATTTTTCAATGCATGTCAGGATATTCTCTATGGGTTTTTCGAGAGCTTCCCAACGATGTGACATGCAAGACAAGTTGATAATTTTTCAGGAACTTACTATTTTTAGCAGGTGCTCGCATGTAGACCAATTTTATGGGTTTTTTTGGGTTTTTTGAGATCTCTCGGGCAATATGACATGCAAACACGTTTGGCAGGTGGTTGGTCACTTTTTCAACCATTTACTATTTTTAGCAGGATCGCTCCAGCAGCTCCCCAGCACTTTGGTCTCACGAATAGAGCAGCATGCAACAGAAACAGGGTCAAACGGAAGTCATTTGAGGCGCATGCAAGTCAGATTAGGGTTTCCAACTTTGGGACTCAAAATGAGGGGTAAAACTTGAGAAAAATGAAAAACTGATGTATCCCATCGCGATCAGCATCTTTCAAGGAGTCCACTAGTAAAATTTGATTGCAATCTGACTGCTTACTATTTATAGTAAGTCACCTCTAGAACAGGGCTCTAAATAGTAGGCCAGCACAGGAAGCCAGTGTGAACGGGTCAAACAAGCCATGAGGATCCCATGGAGCGAATTTCAAGTCAATACGAGTTGCAGAAGTCCAAGAATCCAGAAGTTACTAAAAATAGCAGGTCAGCACGGATGGTAGGTGTGAACACGACACTTAGGTCATGAGGTCCAGGCTGAGTAAAAATCAGGTCTTCAGAAGTGGAAAATCCATGAAAATCACAGACTTCAGAACTTTCTATAAATAGTAAACAAAGGCGAGCAGGCATGAAAAGTTTCTAAGTCTGAAAGTTGAAGCTCCAACCTCCAAATACGCCCAAGATAGGGTGATGAAGAAAAACGCCTAAGTGTTGAGGAATGGAAGTGCACAGGCCTAAATGTGCCCTCATTTGGAAGCCACCCCATGGAAATGCGCCCAAGTCAAGAAAAGTCTAAGGAAAACAAAAAAATGGCAATACACCCTTCATATGCACCCAAGCTGACTAGGAGGTGAGAAATTTTTCTAAGTAATGAAAACCGGCAAGTTACCCCCCTTGAATGCGCCCAATCTTAGCAAGGTGATTTGAAAATATTCTAAGACAAGGAAAATTTCCTGACACTCCCCTAAATGTGCCCTTGGTCTGAAACAAGTTGGATAAAAAAATTCTAAGTCACAAAACGGCAGTAGACCCCTCCAAATGCGCCCATCTTGAATAGGGAGGTGTTTGAAAATATTCTAAGTGAAGAAAAATTGCCTGACCCCCAGCTCATATGCGCCCAAGATTGAGAGGAAGTTAGAAATTTTTCCAAGTATGCAAAGTGGAGGCTCCCCTTGTCAAATGCGCCTTAGCAAGGAGCTAGAATGAAAAAAAAAATTCTAAGTTGTAGAAATTGGAAGCACACCCTCCAAAATGCATCCAAGTTAGAAAGGGGTTAGATAAAAGGTTTTCTAAGTTGTAAAATGGATGTAGACCCTCCCAAATGCGCCCACCAAGGAAGAGGCTGACTTGAAATTTTTCTAAGTGTGGAAATTGAAGCTCAAAGTAGTGAATGCGCCCAAGTTGTGGGGTGATCAAAGTTGACCCTCTTAAGTACGCCCAAGTGAACAAGAAAATACATAAAAAATGTCTAAGTGATGGAAAATGAAACCACCACCCCTCAAGTGCACCCATGAAATGGGAAAATGTGGAGTAGGCAAACCTTAGTAGAAAATATTTTTCAAGGGTAGAAAAATTAAATGTACCCCTTCACATGTGTACACATAAGTAATATAGTCGAAAAAAAAAAATTTTTTAGGGGAATTTTTTTTGGGTCTTGGATATTTTCTAAGGGGAATAATTTTCAAACTTTTCACACCTTGCCTAGAGATTTTAAAGTGGACAATGGGCGCCTGGTTGATGAGATTTTCTAGACGAAATAAAATTTTCTAAGGCAAAGGGAGAAATATTTTTTGAAAATACAGTGCCTTGGCTTATAAATTGAAGATGGATGCCTAAGTGATTTTTGATGAAATTTCTAAGGGGGAATAATTTTTCCAAGCCAGAGTGAAGATGAAATAATTTCTAACGCAGATGAAAAAATAAGATAAACACCTCAGGTCATTTTGGGATAAATTTTCCTAAAGCATTTGATTTAATATTTTCAGAGGATAAATTCAAAAATGCAAATGTGATGAAGCATGCCTATGACAGAGGGTGAAATTTTCAAAATTCTAGAGGGTCAAATATTCCAAATTTCAAGTGACAAGTATTGTGACTGCCAAAGGAGGGAAAAATAAAATTAAATGACTTTGCCTGAATTAGCCTTCTTCTAGAATTCGACTCAGTTATAAGAGTTGTGAAAAATTTCATTTTCTTCATCTAATTGCTAAGTCCGAACTTGACCTCTGAAGAAGAAGAAACTTGAAGTTGAGAAGAAGAGTTGAAGAAGGTAGAAAATTTCTAAGCGCTGAAGTCTGCTGGAAAATTGTTGAGATTTGAAGTTTGAAGATTCAATGCTGAAGCTTCTCATTTTTAAAATTCGCTCTATCTGCTGGCAGCCTCAAGGTGATATTATTTCTTTAAGTTAAGTTTCTAATGACTATCTTTCATTTCTACAGGATGGCTGAAACAGATAGAAGAGTGACTGGCAAAGATACTAATGTTGAATCCAACAAAGCAAATGCATCCAGACAAGCTGTAATCAAGAAGTTGAGCAAGTCTTTCCTTCTAGAGTCAAAGTTTTCTTCGAAGTTGGGGCAGTTGAGTGATACAAACCTTGGCTCTTTCAATTTGGAGGCTTTCAGAAGGCGAATGTTGGGGATAGGAGGCCATCATCCATCAGTTACTTCACACAATATTGTTAAAAGTGGACTTTATGCAGCTGTTGGTTTTCCACCAGCAATTCAATGTCTAGAGCTGATTATGGAGTGCACCAATTGTTACAACTCAGAGCGAAAAATTATTGTTTCACCTGATGGCAAGTTGTTTGCCAACCTCACGCCTAAGGCTATTAGAGAAACATTTGGAATTCCTACCTATGAGAAGATGGTTTACAAAACAAGAGAAAGAGCTGAAAGAATGTATGCTTCTACATTTGAAAGGTGTGCTGATATGATAAACTCTCGTTGGATGAAAAAGCCTAAGCCTACTTGTACGAAGCTGCCAAAACAAATAATTTCAGATGACTTGAAGAAAGAATATTGTGACCTAATTATGATGCTCAGCAGAGTTGGAGGAAGCCCCCAATCATTCATCTTTGAGCCATGGATGTTTTACTACATCAACGTTGTGAAATATGCTAACCAATTTTTTCGAAGGAATTACACAACATAGACCAGCAATAGCCAACTGGATTAGCGTTAGCATCAAACTGAAAACCAAGCTTGAAAGGAACTCGACGCCAAGAATGCACACTTAGTCCAAATGATGGAAAGGTGTTGTCATATGGCGGAGAAATTAAAGAACAGTACTTGAAAGAAACTACTCAACGTCAAGAATGTGCACTCAAGATCCCACAAAGGGCGAGGTGCTAACATATGACAGAGTGATTATTTAAAATTGAAACTAGTAGGCGGATAACCAGCCCTGAAGCTACAGCAAATCTAATTCATCCGCTGCGGTGGGCATCCACAGAATTGTGGGGATTCACCACTTGAAAGTGGGTACAATGATATAACAAGTTCTTTCTCCGCACTGGCGGTAAACCGTCCAGGGTAATTAATTGAAAATTAAACAAGTAGTTGCAGCAATAACATAGGTTGGATTAGTACTACTAATCAAAACCTTACAATTCAAAAGACTGCAAAAACATGTATTACAATGATAGAGAAATAAGACCAAAAGAGAAGAGTGAATTCTTTGATGTTCCTTTTCCTTTCAAATGATAGAATTATGACCAAACAGAAAATATATGAGTCTGATATAAAAACAGAGTTCTGGAATTTCTTAATCAGCAACTATGAAAACCAATGAAATATTCATAACTCACTCAATTCACCTCAAAATCGAATGTCGTCTTTTGCTGTATTCTTTTAGAAGGTAGGCGAACATATTCTGATCATCAAACAGCAACAAAACTGCACATATATTTCTGGCACGAATTCTAAAGCCTCCAAGAATGGTACGGCCTTCATGAGGGGCAATTTTGACAAGTAAAAATCAACAACTCAAAATTAAAATCTAAAACTCTCCAAAGATGGTCGCCTTGGGTGTAGGAATGGATTAGAAAAATACCCACAAGCAAATTAAATTCACACAAAAAGCTGTATGAAAAAACCACTTTCAGCTGTGACTGTATCAGCAACTTCAAAACTGGAAATATCATTAAAAACTTCACTATTGAGCACAATCTGCTAGTCTGATTGAGAAGCAGCAATGAAAACCAACTAGGTGTTGTATTTCAAACACGAAATTGGATTGAAACTAGGAGGTAAGCATCCCTCGAAGTAAAAACCAAGTTGTCATTTCGACAGAATAACATTAGCATAAATTCATGGATACAAAGCTGGAGCAAAAACCTTCATTAAATAGAAACTTACATAACTCTTCAAATTCCTAAGAAAGCACACCATAAGACATAGGAGTCTTTTCAAATTTCCAAAAACCAATCAACTTCTCAAGATGGCGTCCCTTTTTGCATATTATGAATTTCACTTTATTTTAAAAGTATCTCTTTTAAAAGTGGCGTCCACTTTTACCAAGGAAAAAGGCAATAATTAAAATATATTTAATTCTTCATAAAGGCATCCTGTAATGTCCCCTTCGCGAACCTGACCTTTCCAGTGACCGTTGGCCTTTTTCTGGAAACCCGAAGGCTAGTCGGAAGGTAAAATTAGGGTTTCCTATTTTTAAGGATGTCCTTGCTCAGAGTTAGTGGATTCAATGGCGGATTCTTTCTGGGTTTTCAGAGAGCTTCGCAGTGGTATGTTCATCTCGGCTTTCTGAGCATTTCCAGGAATTTACTATTTTTAGTAAATTCTATTTTTGGCAGTAAACAAGTTGGTCTCAGGCAGTTGACTTTCCCCTTCAGTTGACTCAAGTGGCGTATTCAGTTTCGGGCTTCAGAATGCAGTTTTGGAGAGATAAGCTCATTTCACTTAAAAATAACATTATATTTTAAATGTTATTTTATCACCTTGGCCTAGTCAAATAACTTAATGTTATTTTAAAAGGTGGACTTGAAGGGTGGCGCCATCATTGAGGATATATTAAATTTATATTGAATTTATCAAAGTCAAAACTAAGCCTTAAGGAGGACGCATTTATTTAAGTGAGAAATTTAATTAAATGAAGTCAAATTTAAAGATGCATGGAAAAAGGACGCCATCTCTTGTGATTAGGGTTTTGACTCTGGAAAAGAAGTTAGGGTTTCAAGGAAGGTCAACAGAAACTTATAAAAGACAGCCTTGGGTTCTCTTTTGGATATCTTTTATCTACAGGAATGTTATGCTGCCGGATTGGCTTTGGGATTGCTTCGAGGAATGAAGGCCTCCTAGCTCGGGCATCGCTTCTTGCTTGCAATACAGCGACTAGTGGTGATTTAGTCTAGTTTGTGAGTTTGCTTTGAGATTAGTGCATTGTAATCAGCTTGTAGCTTCCTTGTTTCAGTTTTGCATATTAGAGTTTTTCATGAAATTTCATTATTTGCTACAGCAGATTCGTTTTTGTAATCATAAATCAAAAAAGACAAAAAGATTGCATCTGGGTATTAACCCATCCTCATTGTAGGCTTTAGGCGCCATACTTCTCCAGTTTGCAGATTTTTTAGAGCTTGCATTTATTTTCTAGAGCAAATCGCCCTTTCCTAAAGCCGTACCTCTTGCTGTTTGCATTGAGATCTGTGCATAAATAATATAAGGCTGTTTGGTTTGATTTCTGAGTCTTAGTTTAGGCGCCATCCTTCTTAAGGAGTATTGCATTTTGTTTTAAGTCAATCCGTTGATTCAGATGAGAGTTATGAACATTTGAGTGGTTTCATAGACTGCTGTTTACTCATTAAAAGTGCAGATTTGTAACAAAAATCAGGAATTAGTATCTTGATCATTGAGGATATTATTGTTTGGCATCTCTATTCAAGATCGGGAATGTTCTCTATGATGTAATGCTAATCATCCAAATTCTTAAGATATTGGCAGGCGATTGATCCTTATTTTGTAAACTGACAGTAGTACTAGCAGTCACTTTCATTATTGCTCAATTCTGATATGTAACGCTCTCTTCCATTAAAGTTGTTTGTAATAGATTTATCTCCGCCCTATGGTAGCTACTTCCCATTCTAGGTGAGCAAGCACATTCTGGGTGTTGAGTAGTTTCAGCTTTCAGCATTTATTTTCAAGCATTGTTATTTGTAATCACTCCGCCATATGGTCGCCCCTCACTCCATTCTGGATTGGGTAGCACATACTTGGTGTTGAGTTCCTTTCCAGCAATTAGAATAGAAGATCCTCTGACCATATGCTCGCCATCATCGGCGCCATTCTTGGTTAGAGTTACAGCATAAGCATTTTGTTTCAGATCCTCTGACCAATGCTCACACCTTGCCCACATCGGGATCCTAGTGTACATTCTGGTTAGAGTTGCTTTTGCACGTTTGGGTTTATCTTCTAACCTTAACGGGTGCATTGATTTGTAAATGGTAAATTGAAAAAGTTGAAAAAAATTGGCTCGGAATATTTCACATCCCCCTTCCAAGTCCCTCTTTTAAACACAACTTAAAGTTGTTCTCCTAGGCCAAGGGGTCAACTGCAACTTATAACATTAATGCCTTAATTCTCCAAAATTAAACCATTAGAAGCCCAACTTGAATTGCATTAGATGCTCCAACTGAAAATGAAGACCTTGAAGATTGAAACTGCATACTGCCAAAATTAGAATTTACTATAAATAGTAAACTCCCAGAAAAACCACAAAACCTCAGAACTAGAAACCCTAATTTTACCTCACACACACCTACAGGCTTCCGGAATAGGCTGATGAGTGTCAAAACATATCACTGATGAGAAGGGGACATTACACAAAGAACATGTTGATTGGGCGGTAATGATCAGTGACAATTTGCATGAACAATTCAGAAGTTTGAGGAGAACGAAGACATTTTATATGAGCTCATATATCATCTATCTGTTGGCTCAAATGACAAAGTACAGGGGGATATCATACAAGGAGCCGATTGGGTGTGGTTCTCAACAATTCAAATGAAGAAGAAAAAAGGACTTCACTTCCCTATCATCATGGGAAATTCAGATGAAGTTTGTCCTACACTGCAGGCAGCCAAGGAAGCAGAAAACGAGCTTCAATTTTTCCACCTCTCTTATCATACTAGCAGGCAGTATTACGATCCTCATAGGAATATCAGATGGATATTGGCTAAGGAATTAAGACATAACATGCACATTGAAGATTTCTAGGCAAATGCGTTGGATGATGTTGAAGTAAGGAGAAGGATGTTTTCGAGGATACCATTGAGCATGATTAGGGAATGTGAAATTGTTCCTGTGCCAGACCAGGTTGATGAAGATATGAATGTTATGCAGTTTGATTATGAGATAGTGAGGAATACACCACTCCCACTTCCGGATTGGTCATTGCCAGAGATTACGGATTTGGATACGCTTTGCATACCAGTCTTGACATTCACAAGAGGTTGAGTGGAGAGGCACGTGAACAGGCTTAAGGGCAGGTCAATTCCTCCTACTTAACTCAATGGGAGATCATAGGCCGCCAATTGTTATGAAGAAAAAGCAGGTTGCTCAAGCTCTGGAACCACGAAGAAAAGAACTAGTCCAGCCAGAGCCTCAAAGAGTTGAGGAGGCATCACATACGCCATTGAGGACTGACTCTCCGAGTGTGCAGGAAGTTTCACTATTTGCAGATCAGAGAGCAAGGATGAATGAAGAATAGGAGTTACCGGAAATAAATCAGCCACCTCATAGGGAGTCTACTGGCCATAGTGTCAATGCACCTATAAGAGGGAACCAATAGGAAGAGGAGGAAAAAACGGCCACGGATACTTGCTTCCAAAGTAACATTGATGCAGCATTAGAGGATGACACTACTACAGGGCAAGAGGCCCAAGGTTTGGGAGATACTCAAACTATAGAGATTGATGAGCTTCGTCAGAATGACGATAGAGAAGAAGTTCGTGAAGAGGAAGCAAGGGATGAACAGCCATTCATTATTTCTAACTTGCAGCAGGTAGTGCCAAATTGGCTAAGGGACAGCATGAGGAGAGACCCCATTGAAGAAACCGATCCAGCAATTGAGATGGAAGAATTTCTGAGTAGGATCAGTGCACCTCCAACAAAGAAGAAGGCTAGAAAGTTCTCAAAGATTTCAACAAATGAAGATGGCTCTCGCACGCTTCACATGGTTGTACCTAGGATTGAGTGCGATCGAGATGAAGCTGTTCTGGAGAACTATGTGATCACTACCATGGAGTTGGGTCGTCGTACTAGAACACAGATAATTGAAGAGTGCGATAACTCCTATCAGGCACTCAAAGACATGCTACTCCAAACCGAAGGCAAGTATAAAAGATTGAAGGAGCACAAAACATTGATTGGTTATGTACAGCACTTGTCTCGTCCTTGTGGGCAAGAGAATCTGGCAATTGAGCTCCCAGCAAAGTTTCCCAGGGAATCAGTTAGCGGCTTGGAGGACTTGAGGAGGATGGCACAGGAGGCGAATGAATGGGTTGCTAATGTTCGCATTGAGACGGAGAAGTTTATAGAGGATCTTGCTCATTCCTCTCAACAAGCCTCTGACATTATGGCACGAATGGACACAGTTGATCAGGCTTGGGGTGAGGCTCGCATCTATCAGAACAAGGTTGTTCTTCGTCTAGAGGCTTTCATGCATATACCCTTGCAGACTTTGGTTGACGGAGGCGTGATTCAGGAAGGTGATAGATGACTTTACTAGCTGGTATTCTTCAGAGGTCACGAGTCGAGGTTTCTTTGACACAGCACAAGCAGATTCGGTCAGATTCAGAAAGGCTATGGTAAATATTCTTGACAGAGTCCTGAGCACACTTGAGGCTATCTTTGCTAGGAGATTGACTCCGGAGGAGATGACTGCAGATGGTTTGAAGAGTAGATTGGAGCCTTTCTTTTCAGAGGTGAAGACTTTTGTTCAAGATGATTTTGAAAACACCTCGACTTTCTCCAGCATTATTCATAATACTCAGGGTGCTCTAGTTGCTTGGAGAAAATCTTGTACTCAGCATGGGCAGACAGTTACGGTGGTAGAGTTTCAGCTTGATCACATCCTGCCTATTTCAATTCAGGAAGTTGAAGCAATGTTGGCCAGATTCGTTGACTTTGCAGTCAGAGAGAAAGAGAATGGAAACGCCCTTCTAGATGATGATCTTCTAGAAGATGATGGTGGGCATTAATTGCCCATGATGTTTCGGGTGTGAGTGGGAATCTTTTGGCTCATTTATTGCCCCACTCCTCTTTGTGGCGGATTTTAGGGTGAATCTTGTTTAGGGCTGAGGTGGCACGATCTGGGCCATCCATCTGATTGTAATCTGAGTCGTCCATTGGACTTTGCTAGCTATAAAAGGGGCATTCCCCCCTCATTTGTGCATCATTAGATTAGAGACGACAATACAGAGAGATAGCATAGCATAGAGAGACAGTTAGCATAGTTTCATAGCATAGCATAGATTGAAGACAAAAGAAAGCTTTCTCATTGAATGCTTTGTAACAAGTTGTTGTGAACACTCATAATAAAAAGAGTTTTCATTGATGGTGATTTCATCTTTTGTTGTGAGTAGCTAGCAAGGCTTTTTTGTTCTTCCGAATCACTTAGAACTTTAAAGTAGCTTAGAGTAAAATAGATTTCATTTTATGCAAGTAGATGGTAGTTGTGGAATGTGGTATTTGATCTAAGCAAGCTTCGTCTAATCCATACCACTAGCAAGCTTACTAATGGTGGGTTTGCCTTGCGTGGTCAACTGGAACTTTTTGAACCTGACTTCAATTATGATTCACATGTTGTCATGCATCGTTGTGATGGTGTCCTTATGTTGAGTTATAATTTGAATACTTTTACACACTCCCTTGAAAATTGCACCGACTCCGTGGAAGCTGTCTGAAGCGAGGCAAAGCGAAGTCTGGTTGAAGTTTGTTGAAATTGATCTCCACATCTCACACTTAGGTTAGAATATAGATTCTCTAATCCTTGCAACCATTCAATTCCGCATTTTTCTGGTTAGTATTAGGAAACTTGCACTCCATTGACAAATCTCTCAAACCACGTGAAAATCCTCTTTTCTCTTTAGTCTGTTGTCTGTTGTTTTCTATCGAACAATTACGTGCGTCCCCTCGTGATACCAGCAAATCACAACGAACCAACCGAATCTATTCCACTGCACAAAATGAACCTTGAAGTTGAACGCATGAACTGTCTTGCAATCTTAGCATGCTGGAAAATTTGATCAAGAGAGAATAGAGTAGTCATTGGAAGCTTTATTCTGTTGTTTCGTGCGGTCACAAAACACACATCAACAGATCCCAGGTTCTTCGAGTGCCCATGCAGGAGAGGGTAAGGGGAAACGCAAATTGCAAAGTAACCCCATAGCAAATTTGTTTAGTGTGCACTTGAAGGATGAGATAGATGATGTCAATGGCAAGTTCTTTGCCAATGGCATCCCATTTCATGTAGCTCAATCTCCTTATTATAGGGAGATGATGTCAATGGTAGCAAGGGGAGGACCATCACATGTGCCACCAGGTGAGACAAAATTGAGGACCACAATCTTGGATAAGAACTATTCCAAGATCAATGTGTTGATGGAGAAAATGAAGGAATGTTGGGTGAAAACTGGATGCAATATGGTCATTGATAGGTGGACGAACATTAGCCATTGTCCACTCATCAATATCATGGTTACATGTACAAAAGGCCCATACTTTCTTAAGGCAATTCATTGTACAGGGCATCGAAAAATGTTGATTCTCAATTTCAGCTCCTCAAGGAGCCTATTCAAGAGGTTGGGCCACAAAATGTGGTCCAAGTAGTGACAAATGAAACACATGTGTGCAAAGCTACGGAGAAACTTGTTGATGCAACTTACAGACATATTTGGTGGATTCCATATTGTTTGCATGCCATGAACAATGCACTAGAGGACATGGGAAAGATTGAGTGGATCAAAGCAATGGTTAGTGATGCTAGAGATGTGCAAATGTTTATCTACAACTACCACACTTCACATACACTCTTCAGGAGCTTCTCTAAGGAGTTCTTGAAACCTACTGAGACCAAATATGCATACTATTTCATTCTCTTTGAGAGAATGATTGAATAGCAAGAGTCACTGCAACTCATGGTTATGACAATAGATTGCAATCGGTGGGCCAAGTCCAAGACAAAGCAGGGGAGGAGGATGAAGGATGCAGTGAAGAGTGATGTGTTGTGGAGTGATGAAAAATATATATTCTCCATCATTGCTCCAATTTTACAACTCATCAGATATGGGGATGTGAATGCACCTAACCTTGGAGAGGTGTATGAGTGCATTGATTCTATGCTTGACCAAATGAGGGCTATCGTGCGAGAGAAGTACCCAACATTAGCATTCTACAATGAGCACATTCAGCCAATCATTCATTGGAGATGGGAAAATCTCAACACTGCCTTGCACATAGCTGCCTATGCATTGAGTCCTAAGTCCATCACATTCGCCATTGAATTGTGCATCTGAAATAAATCATGTACATGAGGATCAAATGAAAAGTTGTACGTATCCCTCACCATGGACACCTCTGAAATCTCCTCCATGAGCCCTATTTGGAATCTCAATGCACTGGAAAGATCCCAAACACTGCAATTAATGCTCAACCTTAAACTAGCATCAGGAGTGTGATTAGCCTCCAACTCGAAGAGTGGATTATCATAGGTTGAACCACCATGAAACTCAAATAACGGATTATTCACAAATTGCATAATCACTCTGTTCTGATCCGAATCATCCATCTTTGAGTCCTTGGAACAATAAATTGAATCATACTCCTGAATTGGCTCAACAGACTGCCGATCATAATCAACTACATGGGATGAAATGACTGATTTGCTTCCAGGAGAGGGAAACAAATCAACATAAGAACGAATCTCCCAACTAGATGAAGCTCTGCATATCTCCTGTGAAGAAGATGAAGTAGCGTCGTGTACCTAACTCTGGAAAGTAAACTACCATGTCACAAGAGCTATCAATAACCTGCCCTACATCATCTATCATGGGACTATACTCAAGAGAACCTGGTGCAACATGTAGATCTCTGCAACTCTCAACCAATACACTCATCCCATTTGTATCAACTGCACCTGTAACTGTAGTCACATTCTCATCCTGCTCACCACCAGAATCCGGGGATATACGCTCCTCACCAACTGCTGCCATAGAAACCTAACCTGAATCTGTAGATGGTGAAGACTGTGCCAAACTCAACTCCACGGTAATCTCCTCTAGCTGTGACTGTGACTCTTAAAGGGCCAACTGGGTGCTCTTCAACAAGTCAATAGTCACCTCAAGCTCATGAGTGAGCTCGTCAACCTCCTCTTCCTTTCCCTTCAATGCATCATAACATAAACAATCCCGCTCGAGAAGATAGTCCCTATCTGCAAGTAACTACAAATAACTTTGTTTCATTATCCCAACAACTTCTCGAAGTGTATAAAATTCTGGAAGGGAAAAACCACTATCAAGGTGCTCATCTGTCACGAGAGTACTCCCACCATAAGTTGCCAACATCTAACAAGCTACATCAAAATGTTTTAATATTGTAGCAATCATATCATCACTAACCTTCAACTGCCCAGTCAGATGATGATACCCCTGTGACTCATTCTTTCCACCCAAAACCGCACTATGGTATGAAGCTAAATCAACATCACTCACCTCATGATCAATAGCATCATGTGTGCTATCATCAGTGCGCACATCAACATCTAAGGTATTGCTGCTATGTACCTCATAGGATGGCTCAAAAGACTTGACAGAAGCATTATCTTCGCACACTTTTTTTTCCATAGTAACTGCAAATCAGACTCTTCATGACATGAATCCACATCACGTAAAGCACCATTAGGTACCCAATTCTTGAGTCCCTTTATGTAAAAACTCAGTAGGATCATTTTGCACATGTGAAGTCACTGTTGTCTCATGTTGATGCAAAGTTTTATCACTACTGTCATGAAAATCAGAACTGTTAGCAGTGTTGATCACAACTTCTAGAATGTTGTGAATATCAATTTGTGGCTCCACCATACTATTATCATGTTGTAAAATTTCCTTGTCAATAACCACTTCAGTTTCAACATGATCTATGCCAACCTTTAAAGTAGAAGCCTCTTGCGAAGCCTCTTGCAAGGATAATGTAAATAAATCATTACCCAAAGCTGTCCCAATGTCTCCTTGAGTTAAATCAGCATGTCTATCAAATTCATTATATAAGTTTCTGCATACTTTATCAGAACTTGAAGACACCACATTATTCTCATGATGAGCTGTATCAACCTTATGTGTAGATTCCCTATCCATTTCATGTGGAAACAATTCATGGGCTATAGTTTGGTATTTCTTCCTCACAAACTTGGTTTTATGGCAGAGACTTGGGTGTAAGTTTGTGAAACTCTTGAATGAAAAGATCTTAATTTTTTGAGGAAGAGTGCTATACTCCTAAAACATGCTAATCACTTCTTCTTCTTTGTTTTGTGGTGTTGGACCTTTGCTAGTAGGAAGTGAATTGGATCCTTTAGGCAGTCCATACTTTGAAAGTGTTTACTCTAAACGCAGCAATGATTGTTCAAGTTCTTTCATTGCCTTTTTATCACTAAACAATGTTGCCATGAAGCCCATTTTCACTTTCCAACTGAAAACCAAATCAAAACTGACTTGTGCAGAAATGATTGAATGCAATCATCTCCCAACAGGTTCGCAGGAAACTGCTCTAATACCACTATAATATCCCTTGCTACTTTTGATCTAAATTTTTGCTCTCAAGGAAAATTGTAAGGGTTACCAAAATGCAAAACAAAGATCTTGGTTACTATGACCTTCTAACACTTTAGGATTTTTCACCTAAAGGAGAAGGAAATAGACCAAAATGTCAATGTTCACACTTCTTAAACCACAGTAGAGATTCCTTACAATTTCTGGCCTAAGTTTGCCTCAAAGAATATTGTCAAACACTTTGCATAAAACCTCTTTACTTGCTGGTCTGAAGTTTCAGTCTGATTTGTATGCTTGGAATGACTTCAAATATGTTTGGAATGCTTGCAAATGACTTCTAAGATATCTAAGCATAGGACTAAATGCAATTACAACCATTATTTGACTTTTCAAATGCATCTATATGAATTCTACAAGATAAATGTGCACCTGCAGCCAATTGGCATTTTTACAAACAATTGGCATGCAACTAATATGCTGATAAGAACATCTACAGCCACTTGATATTTAATCAAACATTTAGCGTGCAACTGAAATGACTACATATGGCTGCAACTTATAACTCCATTAATGAATGCAATCTCAAGTACATGACAATGTGAATATGCCAAGACTCTTGCCTTACATTGATGATGCATATAAAGTGCCAAATCTGATTACACTAACCATCTACAGCAGCATGCTAAGTGACATGAAATGATGTATGCAACTACTTCCAAATACAATGCCAATGATGCTGGTTAATCCAACATTGAATACCCTCATGAAATGATAAATCTAATACAAACAATATCAAATATGGTGAACCTGGAAATAATGGCTGCCACAGCAAAATAAGTCAATTCTCCTTATGCTCAATGATTTTGTCTTCAAGAGTGTAGCGCCCTGCCTTCTCAACCAGCAACAATGTTTCCTGAATTTATTTAGATTTTATTGTGCCTTCTTTCTTGAAATTGACCTCCTTGACTAGCCGCCCCTGCCATAGGAAACCAGACCCTTGATTAAATTCATTGATGCCACAAACCTCCTTCTAAATGCATATGATATCATCTCAATCCCTCAAGGAATGATGCGCTGCAATACAATGTAGAAACAAGTGCCAAAAGGGAGAGATATGTGCAAATTTGTGGCTCCCACAAGCTGATATTAATGACTGTAAATGTCTCATATGAAATCTGATTGTGCAAGATGTCAATTCAGCCTCCTCATGCAAAATCGATGAAGACTCAATGCTCAAAATGTCTCCAATTAAACCCCAAAATCAAATACCTAAAAATTGGCCCTTGGCCACAATTTTTGCACTCATGGAAGGACTGAGATATCCTCTCCAATCTGCAACAATATGAGCTGATAGTTTCACAGCCTCAGAGTTGCCAATTAAAGAGAACTTTCGGTCTCAATGATCGAATGTAGAAACTGCAGAAACCCTAGGCTCCACAATAAACTCAATCAAATGTCAATATCAAAATACCTGGATAATCAAAGATGAGCCCTTAATATCCTTTTATACTTTTTTTGGAGGTCTCACACACTTTTCTTGCCAATGTGGGATAAAAGATATATATTTTCCTCACCACATACTTTAATTTTTATTTTATTTAATATTTTATAATTGCACTTTATTATAATATAAAAATATAATTTATAAAGTGCCATCATAATATCATATCATCTTGAAAACACAATATGTTTTTCAACACATTATGTTTTCAAACATTCAATATACAATTGGAAACCTCCGTATAACCCCTGAATCCATGAAAGAAGCCAACCTCCAACTGGGTAATTGCCACAAAGACCCTCTAATCAAGCTTCTTAGCCTACGAGAGACAAGAATAGGCTAAACCACCTGGAAATTGATGCTCATGAAAATGGGGACATTACAAAAACACTTGTGCACAAAGAGAGTCCAATAGCATAATGGGATGTAGAGAGCATAAATTAATGAGAATGCTACGACTTCAGATGCAACGCTGATTGGTATTAGATTGGCGGAGCTTGACCATAAGGAGTCCAGCAATTCCAGTGATGAGGAATTTGGGGATGATTAGAGGTCTCCCTTCACTACATTTTGACATTTTGTAACTTTGATATCATGCTACTCATTGTAATCATCTTTATGATATTTTGGATATAATACAAATCTCCAATTTGACATTTTCATTTGTCAAATTTTATTTAGTATTCAAGTATTTAAAATTTCAGTATTTAGTATTTACAATTTTGCTATTATACTAATTTGACAAAGTTTCATTTGAAATGTAATTCTCATACATCTTTTAACTAGTTTTTCAAGTACTATATGTCTATCAGCACCATCCCCCCTGCCGCCATGCCCCAACTTAGGCCCTTGGTCCCCCCATCCCTGAATCCCGTCCTTACATTCCCCCGTCAGGCAACTCCGTGGAACATTGCTTATCTCCAATCCATATGACAGGGTTTTCTGCCCCCGCACTATGCTATCTGTACTTTTCTGACCTAGTTCTCTGATGTATTTTACCTGTGGACTTTTCCAAGGTGTGAATTTTTGTGCCTCTGTCCATCAGGCCAACTGCACAGATTTTAGTGTTTGATTTTGACTATGAATTTCAGAATGCTAACACTGCTCAGATCCCACACAACAAACATTGTCTGAATCTTCTGCAAAATGTCTACAGCTCTGCACACTCCACAACATCTGCTCTTCAATGTTTCAGACCCATAATTCAAACTCGTGATAATGATTGCTATCAACACTGAAAAGTTGGTGGAAGGTTCTTATACCAAATGTTGTAAGAACATGGCATTGAGGGAAATGGGCACAATTGGAATGTGTGTGCATGCTTATTTATTATTGAGGGAGTAGGTTACATTGGCTGTAACTTACATTGTGTAAGTCGCATTGGCTGTAATTTACATTGTGTAAGTTAATTATGTCATTAGATATAATTAGTGTATAAGTCAATACAACATTATAAATATTAAACAATTACACCTTATGTCTAAACATTATGTCTGATAATCACATTCAGTAATTGATTCAAGATTCAAACACAACATACCCCAGTATTATAAATTAGCTGGACCACACGAATAGGAGCAGCAGTCACGTGTTTTGACTTGTACTTGTCATCCAAGGGGAGATTATTTTCCAAATCCTACAAAGAATTCAATAGTCAATCATATGGCACAGATCTCTGCTTGTTCACTTAATCTGATAAAGATGGATTTTATGCTTTCAAAAGGGTTCCTCGGCATCACACACTCGCACCTGTAAATGATTGCTGAAAAGTTTGACCTGGGATGTTGCCCCTTCGTCTCGAATTCCTATGTATGCTTCAAAGGTGGCCTACAAGATCAAAGAAAAAAATGTTAGTTTTATTTCAATATCTTTTGACTTACAGCATTTGTGAGATGATTAATATTTTGTGCAATTAAATTATGCTTATATTATTTTTTGTTTGGTATTTGACAAATCTATGGTAGGCAGCTTAGAAATCCTGTTCAAATTTTTTGCATGTTTGTTACTGTTCTGTGCTTGCATATATCACAACTCAAAATGATAAGATGCTGAACTTATTTGAAGCTTTTAGTCATTATAAGAAAATTATGAATGCATCAATCATGTTACAGCATTATAATGTCCACCAGCTAATTGAGCTGCACAACTATGATTAGTACTTGTCTTATTGGCACAAACTGACACTACCATTCAGCCAATTATAATCCAAAGTACACAGTCCACTTTAGTCATTACTTAAATTCTGAGAATTAACTAGATTCACATACCATAAACATATGGACCCTCACCGAGCATGGACTAATACCATTGTGTGTATCATTTGTATAAGCTTGATAGAGGCTTCGGGTATTTCGTTAATAGAGCTCTAGGGAACTGTGGATAGACACCTTGGGGCATATGTCATTGTAGTACTACAATGCTGATATAGACAGATATTCTTCAAAAGGGGATTATCCTGAATAAATCTGAGATCACATTGTGGTTTTCTTCATTTATTTTGATGCATTTTATTTTCTTTACTTCCTGCACGTTAATGGTTTGATAATTTTTTCAATCATGTGCAAGCAAGTTTTTATGGTTCAATAATCCATTTCATCATAAGCAAACGAGTTTTAATTTTTCTACCAGAACTAGATAAGGATTTTTGAGCCAAACAATACCATTCTTATTTTATACAAAATTCTAAAAAACTTGTCCCTTGTAACACAACATTAAAACCAAAAATATATACCCTTGAGAGGTACCTTATATCCATAAAGAGCATCCTCATAAGTCTCATAGGGCCCAATGGTAAGATCAACTAGAGAGTCCTGCTAGCAAATGGAAAGTCAGAATTTAAACTATAATTTAGACTAGCATAGCAACAACAATAGAGGAAATACAATAAAAATGATTCACATGTCATAAAGCATCTAACAATCAAGAGAGGTACAATTGTGATGATAACAATAGCCATGCAAACTGTAGCCTTTAAAGATTGCTTCAGTTCTCAAGAAACAAACATTTAATAATAAGATATTTCTGATGTATTCACCCCCTACAATATATTCAAAGAAAATGTTATTTTAATAAGTCTATAAAATTGAAAAACATAAACAAATTAGTGAAACTTGTTGTTCGAGACACTGTACTTGGGTCTACTACTCTCTAGTTACGTACAATGTTCTTCATTATTTGGAAAATTTCTGTGATGGTAACACGAATGGCAAATACTTAGATATGTGTGATTATTTCCACTACAATGAACAAGCCCTATGCCTAGGTGATTTTATTGCATATTATATAATATAAATATGTTGCTCAATTAGACCATACCCTGAGACAATGATTCTGTTTAGAAAAAGGCAAAACTCATGCCCACAAGGAGAACTCTAAATATCTTAGCCTAAGCAGTAACATCTTCCAAGGACTAATGTTTTCATCTTGTGACTGAAATATGCTAACCAATTTTTTTCGATAAATTAACACAACAAACCAGCACTTAGCCAATTTGATTAGCGTTAGCTCCAAATAGAAAACCAAACTTGAAAGAAACTACTCAACGTCAAGAATGTGCACTCAAGATCCCACTGAGGGCGAGGTGCTAACATATGACAGAGTGTTTAATTGAAAGCTAGAAATTAATAGGCGGATAACCAGCCATGAAGAGAATTTCCACACTACCACCAAACAATGGGGGGAAAAGACTACAATTAAAACAATTCATCCGCTGCGGCGGGCATCCACAGAGTTGTGGGGATTCACCACTATGAAAGTGGGTACAAGAGTGTTACAATCAAATTATCCACACTGGCGATAAACCATCCAGGGGTACTTATGTGAGAAGAATAAGAATTAATTGCAGCAATTAGAACTGGAACAGTACTACTGTTTATAGTCTTTACAAATAAGAAATAAGCTGCAAATTACATATGAATTACAATAGTCTTCAAACACATGAGTAATAGATGATTTCATACAATTATTTATCTCTCTAACTGCTGATAATGAATCAAAAATCAAAACTACTAAAGTCTGATACAAAAAACAGAAAACTGGAAATGTCAATCAGCAACTGTGAAAACCAAAGAAATATTCATAACTCACTCATTTCACCTCCAAATCGAATGAGATCAAGTGCAATGGATTGCTAGAAGGTAGGCGACCATGCAGAGATAAAGAAACAGCTTCAAAGAACTCCTGTGAATTTTGCACGAATCCCAAAGCACTTCCAGAAAAGTACGGCCCTCCTTGAAGGGGCGATTTCTCTTTAAAAATCAAGTTCTCAATAATAAAATCCAAAAATTGGCATGAAGGGGTGCCCTTGAGCAGCAAATAGAATGATGAAATGCCCAAAACCAATTTCAAACTGGAAATAAAGTTATAACTTGAAATCACCTTCAGCTGTAGATGAAACAGCAAAACCAAAATTAATAAATCTTCAAAATTTCTTCACAATTGTGCTCAATCTGCTAGTCTGGATGAGAAGCAGCAAATTCCAACTAGATGTATTTCAAACATGAAATTGGATAATTGGCTAGGAGGTAGCATTCTCGAAGCAAGATTTCATTTGTCATTCCGACAACATAACAGTATGATAATATGAATGGATGCCAATGCTGGAATAAAGCCTTCATTTTATAGAAGAGTAGAAGAATCTTCAATCCCTCAAGAAAAGACGCCAACAGTCACAGAGTCTCTTCAAATTTCCAGAAACCATTCAGCTTCTCAAAAATACGTCCACTTTACAAGGCAATATAAAAATCTTTATTTTAAAATAATAACTTCTTCAAAAAGGCGTCCACTTTATTTCCCAAGGCATTTATCATTATTGATAATTAAATCACCTTTATGATAGCATACCCTTTCCAAGTCCCCTTTTTAAACACAACTTAAGTTGTCTTACTAGGCCAAGGGGGTCAACTGCAAAATATAACCTCAATGCCTTTATTCAACATAAAAATGCCTTAAGAAGTCAGACATGAATTGCAAACGATTGCTCCAACTGGAAATGAAATACTGAAAGCTGACAAACTCCATACTACTTAAAATAGAATTTACTATAAATAGTAAACTCTCAGAAAATGCCAAGGAACCTGAGAATTGGAAACCCTAATTTTACCTCACACACGCCTACAGGCTTCCGGAAGAGGCCGATGAGTGTCGAAACAGATTACTGATGAGAAGGGGACATTACAGTGACCCAAGTTATACGACCAGTCTTACTAACCTGAATGTACATCGAAAAGCAATTACTATCCACAAGTGCACAAAAGCAATCCCTATATCATAAAATAAAAACATAGAGGGTATAAAATTGTATGTGACGCATGTGAACTAAAGTGCCACATTTGAGAAAGAGCAATATCCATCACAACAAGAAAACATCCATCCCTAAAGGCTGGCTCCATTTAAGATTTGTATTCCCTATTATTAGACAGTGACAAAAATTCCTTCATGCACATACCACAATCCAATTAGCCAGTAAAGATTCCCTTTCATATCTCTTGATCATCACAACAAACCATGCCACATCAGGACACTCAAAAGGACAATTGCATATTGGGTAGAACCTAAGTGATAACTAAGCCCAAACCACTCCAAATCCATACCCTGCTGCTTCTACTTTGATCTCAGAAGACTGTTGCAGATCAAGTAGATCAAGGATTGTTTCCAAACATAACCTTTATTTCAATTGTGCAAATGCCCTTTGTTAAACCTTTTTCCATATCAATTTTCCTTTGGACCCCACTTTTGTTTCTTGGTATATAGGGGGCCAATTGCGAGGATGAATTTGAAGTGCGCCGACGTCATTACTGTAGACTTACAATTGCTTAAATCACTAATTTCCTATCAGAGGATGTTGAGGGTTTGTAAGATAATGACGGAGAGGTGTTGCTTAGCTAATTCGTCAAAGATCAAGTTGCTCGCCAGCCACTTCGCCAACCTGATTGGTATGCCAAGGAGAGTACTTCAATTGAGGACGTGTCAAAGACAATTATCAAAACCAGCATGCACTTCTTGAAGAGTAAGAGGAGGCGCAAGATAGTTCCAATCACAGAGCCGCCAATATTCTTCACTACCTTCTACCTCAAGGTCAACGCCTCGAGTTAAGGTTATCTTGAAGCCGCCTGAAGGTGTTAGAGTTAGTGGGAACACAAAGGGAAGAAGTACCAGCAAACAGAAGCAAAAGCAGGTCGAAAGAGCGCCTGAAGTTCCAGTGGAGACAATCATACAGGCTGAAGAAGATTCATCTCCTGGTTCACCTTTTTCACCACAATCGCATCCCATTACTATACATTCGGAGCCAGAATCACCAATTCGGCCAGCCTCAGCACTAGGGGATCCATCAACGGTTGATACAGCAGTAGTAGTCTCTCCACAAGTAGATAACATTGTTCATTCATGTTGGCTCGAGAGGTCTTTGGGAAGACAGAGGCAAGAGCCTTCATATAAGCTTGATTTGTCCGAGTTTGGTGATCCTTATCAGGAGAGGGAAAACAAGAAAATCAAGCAGGTGCACATTGAGAAAACTTCGAAAGCAGAAATTATCATTGAAGTTTCAACGCCACCAGAGGGTAAGAGCCTGGATGAAGTTGAAGTTTGTGATTTCACCTTCGTCAAAGCAAATCTTGGCAGGAGCACTAAAGAAACAGACGTGACCCTCTTCAAGGTTGTCACAAGTAATCTTGAAGAGCGTGTCATGAAAGACAGAGAAGATAAAGCACTTCTTAAAGCTGAAATCAAGAAACTCCAGCCGTATATTTCTGATCTCGTTTATGGAAACTCGAGCAGAGCACCTAGTCCTCCACATCTTCAAGGGACACCTACAAAACAACAGAGGTTGGATCAATTAGTCAATCGAGGAAAGCTCTTGGACAGCTGGATTAAAGATTTCATTGTTACAGGTCATCACCTCCTCACACAGTTATATCAGTTGAGGTATGATGCACATGAGCTTCGTCAGGGGATTCAGCAGCTTCAATTGACTGTAGCACAAGGTAAGGAAAAAGACTAGGTTCTCATATCTCAGTTACCAATTGCATATGACGCCATTGTAGAAGATGAGGATAAAAGGAAGGTTTTCATGTGGAGAGAACAGCATCTCTTCAAGGTGGAAACATATAACAGAATCTCTACAAGGTTGGATGCACTCAAAGAACATGTTACTAGAGCTCTCAAACTCATCAATAAGTTTATCACTCAGATCCCGTGCCATTATCTTCTTGAGGATGGTACTTACAGTGATCTTGAGGCAGTTCAGGCCGAGTTTGAGAAGCTTGTTCGTGACAGTCTAGATGGAGTTCCTATGGCATCCAAGTTGGATCACTTCTCAGTGATGACAACTAGTTTCAAAAAGGCAACTGAAGAGGTCAGAGAACGCATGAGGCTGATCAAATATGGTGAGAAAGAGTTGAATAGGCAGGTAATCATCGTGGACAGCGTCAAAGTGCCAGAGGAGGAGACAGTCGACCAGTTCCTAGACAAGGTGATAGCTCGTGATGGCTTCGAGTAGACAATCAATTGGAACCAGCAATTATTTTCGAGGATAGAGTCAAGAGCAGCAATTAACTCGACATCAGTCTTGAGTTCTAATTGCTGATTTTATGCACACACATCTCATCCTTGGAGATATCTTCGCAGGAGTTTAGACTTTCAATTAGGATCAGATAACTGATGTTAGTTATCAGTTATCTTTTATGTCAATAAGGACTTGCATGTTGCACATGTCTAGTTTAGTTTAGTCTTGTTTCGGTTAACTGATGGTAGTTTTCCAATTAACTATATAGTTTCCTTTATTTAGATTTAGCAATAAAATCTTGCATGCTTGCAAGATTGATTGTTGACTCAAGATGATTTTAGGGTTACCTACACCTTTGATGTCTATAAATAAGATCACTTTGCTCATTTGTAATTAACTTTTGCATGTGATAGCATACATGCTATGCCACCTTGCCTGTAGTATTGCTATTTGGTATTTGTTCACGAACTTTTATGGTGATAATAAATAGTTGTGCCGCCTTGCCTGAATGTTATTGTTATTGTACCAGTTCACCTTAGGTTAAATATAATTGTCGGTTTGATCGTTTATTGTTATGTGTGTTTCGATATGCAATCTATTGTCCCAATTATTATTTCATGTTGTGTTTAATAAACTTTGTTTCATATCTACACTTTGGATAGGTGTCGTCATCCCCTTAGGAATTTAGAAGTGAATCTTCTCATTTGATGTAGTGCCAATAATCTTTCTTTCAGCCTACGCCTTGGATAGGTGTCGTCATCTCCTTGGAAATCCTAACTTAAAAGATTATCGTATAACCAATTCCCGGCTCCTAGGTCCTCATGCTCTGTTTCTTGAGGAAATAGGATAGTTTAGCATTTAGCCTAGTTGTAGTTAAAGATCTGCAAAACTAGAGAAAATCCTTAGCTGCAATGTGTTTGGTTTCTTAAACTTGTGCCTCTTTCAGCTGAGTCAAAAACATAGGAGTTAGATTACTTTACTTTTTCATGCATATCAGCACAAGAGGGAGCTTCCCCTCCTAATTTGAGGAGCAGTCATTACGCTTTGTGCATAGCTGTCCGTTGCCAATTCATACTCCAGAGGTGTGAATTGTCACGCCAACAATTTTCTGGCGACCACCATGGGGCATGAGGCAAGAAAACTTCAAGAAAGCTTCAACATTTTATGTCACGAGAATAACCATTTGGCATCCTACTGCTCCAGTTCATCAACCAGGACTTACTCCGATCATCATACAGTCGAACATTGAAGCGGAGCAATCAGACATCATCAGTAGCCTGCGCAGTTTTATTTTTGAAAATTGCACATCAACTACTCAATGGAGGAATGCAGCTACTACTCTGGACAAAGGAGAAAGAGGGGATCTTGCAACCGGTAGACTAGTTTTGCCACCACCTGCGAGGGAATAAAGCATCCTTGCGTACCAAGTATACACCAAAAGGAGAAATAATCCTCTCTTTCAATAAGACCCAATCTCTGAAGAGGTTTGTGAGCATTTCCTAGACACACGAGAAGAAGAATCTCCAATCCCAACTGAAGCAATGGGCGATAACAACGACGGCAATCACCGAAATACAAGGAATGTAAGACGTCCAACTCCATTACCATGGGGCGACAACATCGGACCGTTAGCCTTGGCAGGACATCATGAACTGCCCAAGGGATCGTGAAAGCATTTTCCTCGATTCCACGACGATGGGTCTCGACACCCTAATGAACACATTTCAGCATTCACAGCGGCTTGCTCCATTTTGCATGTTTCACATGAAGACATCGTCATCTGTCTCTTTGTAGAGACCCTGGAGAACAACACTGCAGACCGGTTCAATCATCTTGAACCAGGCATTATCACAAGTTGGGCAGACATGAGTGAAAGATTCTTGGCACAATTCAAGCCCGCCGAGGACAACCATCAATTATTTGCACAACTCTCAAACTCGAAGATGGAGCCTACTGAACCGATGAGGGAGTTCGTAGCAAGGTTTAACCGCCTTGTCACACGTCTTTCTCATACTCTCAATCCATCTGATGAGATTTTGATGAGTAGCTTCATTAACGCACTACCGTCAGAAACAGCCTTTTTCTTGAATGGAAGTCAAGGAATAGATCTACAGCTTACACAAGAAGAAGCTATCAAGCTTGAAGATAACATGATTACAACAGGAAAGATGAAGAATGATTCAATCAGACCGCTTGTTCAAGCATCTACTGATCCACTGCTACAGAAGGTAGCCAATGAGGTGACTATCCTCAAAAGGCAGTCACTCACTCAAGGGCAACCATCCATGCCCGCACCACCACAATACCAACCTCAGCAGCCATACCAACTGAAGAGGAATAACTTCCAACCATTCAACAATTATAAGCCAAGGTTTCCGCAAGGACAACCAAGACAATCGGTTGATGCTAAGAAGGATACAGTACTTGCACTTTCCATGATTCTGATGCACACACTGGGGCCACATGTCCAGAAAATCAAAGGATAAATCAGCTCATGGGATTTGTTGATGCTGCTCCAAGTACAAGTACAGGTTTCGTACCTTCACCAACTACAAATGTTGTCTCACCACAAACGGACAACTTTGATGGCAACTCCGCAACGGGATACTTCGACAGAGAACCCATTAATGAACAAGAAGAAGAAGAATACCGCCAATTTTCTCTTGCGGTCAATCATGAGAACATCTCATCGCCTGTGTTCACACGTGCACAGCACTTCAAAGCACACAAAGAGGATGAGGAAAAGCGGAATACAAACGAAAAGGGAAAGAAAGTGCCTTCCACTTCCAATCCAAAATCTTCACAAGAGAACATCATGTCAGTTACTCAAGAACCCTCTTCAGCAAACTTCGACATTGTGTCATCCATGATAAAGACGAAGGTGCAGATTTCACAATTGGAGTATCTTCAGGATCATCTAGAGCAGTTGGAGAGAATCCTTAAGGTTGTAAAGAAGAAGGCTGCAGTCCAGCCTACACTGCTAGAGTCATCTGTGCCAGCGGAAGACAAGCCAAAACCATTCTATATATCTTTGTATATAGGGGGTTTTAAACTCAGCAATTGTATCATAGATAGCGGAGCTTCAGACAACATTATGCCCCTACAGATCATGAACGCATTGGGACTTTCATGCACCAAAACTCAGGAAAAGTGTTACTCACTTGAGTCAAAGCCGGTGTCATTGGTCGGTCAATTGAAAGATGCACAAGTTAGGGTAGTGTCTTGTCTTGAAAAGAAGATTATGATGACTATCTTGGTAGCTGACATTCCAACCAGTTATGGAATGTTACTCAGTAGGAGTTTTTGTAAAGACATCGAAGGCCAAACTCAGTTGGATTGGTCATTCGCGACAATCCCATTGAAGAATGGTAGTTTCAAGCTGGAACCAGAGGCCAAGTCAAGGTTTACGGTGGTAAGGTCCCAGGACCCACAAGCACAAGTGTTATATCAAGACACGGGTCCGGGCACATATGCTATGGTGTCTGAAGTAATTGAAGACAATCAAAAGTTTGCACTTTCTACAACTACATCATATGAAGAATCAAAAGTGTGGACGATGCAATTTGATGGTAGTTGCTCAACATCAAGCTCAAGAGCGGGAGTCATGATCATTTCTCCAGAAGGTCGTCTATATCCATTTGCATACCAATTGCAATTTGAATGCACCAATAGTACGGCGGAATATGAGGCGCTATTATTAGGTCACAAGAATGCAAAGGATATGGGGATCAAGTTACTTAGAGTCGAAAGAGATGCAAAATTGATTGTTAAATAAATCAGACACCAATTTCAAATCAGAAAAGATCGCCTTTGATCCTACAGACAGAGGATGTGGAATGCCATCAGCTGGTTCAATGCATTCAACATCATTTATATTCCACGTTCAGATAATAGCAGAGTTGATGCCCTCGCGGTGTCCGCTGCTCTTTACATGCCACATTTTGACTTTCGTCAGAATACATTTGCTATAGAACTGATCTATAGGCCAGCTGTTCCAGATAATTCAGACAACTGGCAAGTCTTTGATGACGATGATGATATTGCAGAATTTCTCGTCATGGGAGACAACTACAAAGAGTTGTTCTTTGAAGGAAGTATTACTCCTTTTAAGGAATCACTCGTTGAAGACTCTAAAGTTACAGATTCTAGGATCATACAACTGAAAGGAAATCTAATTCCCAAGGGTCTGGTGTCTTTAGAGAATATTTTTGACCGGCATGACAGATACATTCAAGATCAAAGGATGTCAGGTGTTAATACTTCTGCTGAGAATTACCAAGTAAACATCGGCATTGAAGACAAGCCTCAGCTTGCTAATCTAGGAAAGTGTTGTACTCCAGAAGAAGCTGAGAAGTTTACCACCTTGTTCAAACAATATAAGGATGTATTTGCCTAGTCTTATGAAGACTTGAAAGTCTTCACACCCACAAAATTGTCACATACAATTCCTCTGAAGTCTGATGTCAAGCCTTTCAAGTAAAAGCAGAGACATTATAATCCGTGAATTCAAGATACTATCTACGCAGAGATTCAGAAGATGGTGGACTCAAAGATAATTTTTCCAATTCATCACTCCACCTGGGTGTCTAACATAGTTCATGTATACAAAAAGAACAGTGAAATCAGAATTTGCGTAGATTTCAGGAATTTGAATCAATCGTCCATAAAAGACAATTACCCCTTACCAATCATGGAGCATCCCTTGCATACAATCACCGGTTCGGAAATGCTATCAATTCTTGATGGTTTCTCCAGATACAATCAGATTGCAGTGGCAGAGGAGGATTAGATCAAGACAGCTTTCACCACGCTGTGGGGAATGTTTGCTTATGAGAGGATGCCTTTCGGCCTTGTGCGACTTTTCAAAGGGCCATGGATTTGGCATTTGGGGATCTCAAGAACAAGATAATAGTCGTTTATCTTGATGACATGACCGTTTTCTCAGATAAACGGGAAGACCACTTTTCACAACTGGTGAAAGTGTTCAAGAGATGCAGGTATAATAAGATCTCATTGAATCCAAATAAGACTATCTTTGCGATGACGAAGGGCAAGTTACTTGGCCACATCATTTCCAAAGAGGGAACCAGAATTGACCCAAATCGGCTGGAATCAATTAAAAACCTGTCTCTTCCAAGCAACAAAACACAAGTGCACTACTTTTTCGGTAAAGTTAACTTTATTAGGAGGTTTGTACCAGATTTTTCGAAGCTGACGAAGGAGATCTCAGCCATGATGAAAAAGACATCCACTTTCATATGGACAGAAGAAGGCAAACAAGCCCTTATCAAGATCAAAGAAGCTATTGCTAACGCACTAGTGTTGGTTTGTCTTGACTTTGGTAACGATTTTATCCTCTATTGTTATGCGTCAAAGCACACGATGTCTACTATATTGACTCAAAAGCTCAGTGAAGAAGGAGAATCTCCAATTGCTTTCATGAGCGCTAATTTTAAAGATAGTGAATCGCGTTATTCTCAAATTGAGAAGAATCCGTATGTTGTCGTCAGAGTTGTTAAGGCTTTCAGGTAGAAGGAGATCAAAAGCATCAGAGCAATGGTGGAATTGAGCCTAAACCGGAAATTGATGAGGACCTTCCTTTGGTCCTATTTGTTCATTCTACGGAGGAATGGTACACACCCTTGCGGTATTATTCAACTTATGGAGAATGTCCACGTCACATGGACAAACAGCAGAAGAGAACATTAAAGCTGAAAGCACAGAACTTTGTGCTTATCAATAACGTTCTATACAAGCGTGGCCTTGACAGAACTTTCCTGCTATGCGTCGGGAGGAACCAGCAACAAAGATTGTTGGAAGCTTTTCACAATCAAGTATGCAAAGGACACTTTTCATCGAGGGTCACTGCATTTAAGATCCTGCAAGCACAGTTCTATTGGCCAACTATGTTTCGTGACACATATGAATGGGTGTACAGGTGTCAGATGTGTCATCAGTTTGCTGGAAAAGTCAAGTTGACATCTCTTCCACTCAGGCCAGTGATTATCGATGCTCCATTTTAGCAATGGGGTATGGATTTTGTAGGTCCTATCAACCCACGTTCCAATAAGGGGCATGTTTATGTCCTTACAGCCACAGATTATTTTACAAAATGGGTTGAGGCAGTTCCTACTAAACAAGCTACTTCTGAAGTTGTTCGCAACTTTCTAAAGGAGAACATCATTTCACGCTCCGGAGTGCCTCGTAAAATTGTGACTGATAATGCGACGTGTTTCTCGTCAGAGGAGCTACTGGAGTTTTGTTTTGATCTTGGCATCATGTTGTCACACGCATTAGATTATTATCCTCAGGGTAATGGACAAGCCGAGTCATCAAACAAGAACATAGTCACAATCATGCAGAAGCTGGTTGACTCAAATCAACGGGCTTGGCACAAAAAGTTATATGATGCTCTTTGGGCGGATAGAATTATTCCCAAAAGAGCCATTGGCACCTCGCCTTTTACACTTTTGTATGGTACAGAAGAAGTTTTGAGCATCACATTGGAGTTGTCTACCTTACAACTGGCATCTACAGTGGAGGATGAAGAATACAAAGATCCAATCGAGAAGCAAATGTTGTACCTGATGAAGCTTGAAGAGGAAAGGGTAGAGGTTGTCGATAGAATCACTCAGCATCAAGAGCGAGTGAAGAAGATTTTTGATAAGAAGGCTCGTCAAAGAGACTTCAACATTGGAGATCAAGTCCTACTATGGGATAAAAGGCATGAGCCTAAAGGAATGCACGGAAAGTTCGATTCCTTGTGGCTGGGGCCCTTTCAGATCCATGAATCCGTAGGAGAGAACACATACATTCTCTTGCATCAGGATGGAAGGCTCCTCCAGTTGCCATACAACGGGCAATATCCCAAACACTTCAACCCTCTGGGGGAGGAGTGACTTTTTGTAAATATTTTATTTTATGCTTTATCGTTATGTCGTAATGTGTTTCTCGTTCTATGAAGTTATGTCGTGTTTTAGGTGATTTTAGGTAGTCTTGTTTTAGGTGATTTTTATGAAAGTTTTTAACTTATTGGGTGATTAGGGAAAGTCCTGACTCCATATGCCCAACTAATAAGTCACTGGTCTACAAAAACACAAAGAATCTCAGTTCTCCTATGCCGTAAGTATCCGACATGGTCACCAGACGGAGCCTAATGTTGTACCCAAACCAATTTTTTTGCTTCATTAAGGCATTTTGCTTAAAATGGTCTAAACCTTGTTAAAATGATGTTAAAACATAGGTTTGGGCAAATCAAGTATGGACTTTGAGTCAATTTGATGTTAGGAAGATACTGGCAAAATTTGAAAACATTGAAAATTATGGTTTCCACCACCCTATTTTTAGGTCAAAAACCCTAAAAATTGAAACTTGTCAGAATTGACTTAAAATTGTTTTGATTGGCTTATTTTACTTCATGATCGCAATGGTGAAGTCAGATTTAGTTAAAACTCACTTTCAGTCTAGTGGGTAGTTTTCGCTTTTTCAAGTGGAAAGTTAGGATCTCTGAGGTCGTCCATGGCAGATGACCAGAGACCAGGTGTCGAAATCTAAGCATAAAATGTTCTAATATTTCAAAGGCTCAGATTTCAGTTTCGGGATTTGTCACTTCCAAGAAGACTTCTCCAGAATACTGTCAGCTTCGCGATGAGCCTACCAGCCATGCCTGAAATATTTGTCTAGCACTTGATATGGGAGATTGAACAAGAAACGAGGGAGATGAAAAAATGACTAACACTGGAAGGAAAAGCGTGCCTCTTAGCCAGGGGCGCCCATCTTTTTGAGGGACCAGATGAAGTTTTTTGACCAAATGATACCTAGGATATTTGTCTTAGACTTGATCAGGCTTCGCAACGAATCCATCAATGGGTGACTCTGAGTTGCTGAACTGTCGAAATCAGATATCAAACATAAGGTCTAATCATGGCCAAAATCACCCCTGGAGGCCAGGGACACCCAAGGTTTTGGGGCCTTAGATGTAGTCTTTCTGGTGATCTCAAGTATTCATCCTGTTTGTGACGCTATTAGCTTTCCGTAGCATACCTCAGTCAAGTCAGGGGACAAGTCAACAACCTGCAACCAGGGATTAAGTGTGATTATAGCCAGTTTGTAAAATGGCCAAGTCTAGGAACAAAAGCGCCCCTGGAGGCCAAGGTTGCCCTTAATTTTAACCCAACAGATGATGAAATTTGGAAAAGTGCTCTCCAAGAGCTCTTGTGCAAAACGAAACCAGCTCCACAGTGAGCGTGCCTGTCAATTTTGAAGTTTTGCTAAACGCTAGAGGACGCGAGATGAAGGGAGGTCAAAATCACCTTCCAAAATGATGAAAATTTGACTAAGTCTGAAGCCAAGGGCGCCCTGAATTTTGAAGCCTCAAATCTAAAAATCAGGCTTTACAGCCTCAACGAGTTTCTTGTCAGTTTTGATCCTGCTCTTCAATGAAACTGTCAACCAGTCTTCTGGACACATCAATCAATCAGAATCAGTGGTCGAACATGGGCTCCGGTGAGGTTTGTAAGATGAAATTTTCAAGAAGATTTCTAACTCTGGAAGATGACGCCTAGAGTCAAAGTTTGACTTTTTGACTCTAGTACATGAAGCGCCCTATAGGTGGAGATTGTGAACTAAGATTAAATATTATTTAATTCTCAGTTAATTGTTTTCAACTGAACTTAATTTTGCTTGCAAAAGGGGCGATTCATTTTTGCATGAATTGTTAACTGAATTTGGTCCAATCAGAAGCTAGCGCTCTATTTAGGGCAACTTTCTCAAGCAGTTGACTGAGTTAAGGGGGTCCAATCAGAGGATGTCGTACATTTTGAGGTCCAATCAGGATGGCGCCTAATTTTAATGCAATTTGTGACGCCTCTACAGTTAAATTTATTTATTTAAGTCATGTTGGTGCCATTATTCTCATGACAAGTGCAAGCAAACACGATTTTCTTGAGCAACGAAGATCTCAAGGTGCTTCAAATAATATTTTTCAGTGTTCTTCGTAGTGTCAAGTCCAAATTGTTCAAAGGAGATACATTTTCCAAACTTCATTTTTCGAATGCATGCAAACTTCATCGAATCAAGTTCAAGTATAGGCGACTTTTTGAGGCAGAACAAATAAACTTTTATCTTCTGTCTAAAATTCTTCTATTCTTGTCTTAGGATTTCTCTCGCATGTCAAAATAAACGGCAAAATTTTCAGAATCTGATCTTCTGGGTTCACATATTTCAGTGACAACAGCAAAACCCATGTCTTAGAATTTTTTGAGAAAATTGCCCCGCTGCTTTTATTCTAGAAGCACTGTGCTTTTTTCCGAAGATTCCTTTGCATGTGGGTCAAGAGAACACATTTTCCAAAATCAAATCATCTAGGTTGCCTTAGAATTCCATTGCCTACAAAACCCATGTTCCAGATTTTCTCGAGAAAAAATACCTTGGAAAGCTCTAAAACCCTTACAGTTCTCGACTGAAAAGCCTTTGCATGCCTTGCTAAAACTCAAATTTTTGAATTTTTGACGATCTAGGTTTGCTTAGAATTCAATTCTCTACAAAACCCATGTTTCAGAAAATTTCCAAAAAATTTTCCCACAACTGGGTATTTTTAGCCTCATCCAAGCTTTTTTCAGCTTTTTCTGAAAGTTGTCTGAACATACCTGACTTTACAGTCAAAAATCCAGATTTTCAAAATGCAATTCAACCCTATAGATTACAAGGCCAAATCGGTCTTGATACACGACTTTTTGTAAACCTCGGACACAGACTTGGGTCATGTCTATCCAGTGGTCAAACTGAGCACGATGGAAGGTACCAACAGTACTACAATCAAGAATCTTGAGTGTTCTGGGTTGCTAGCAACACCATCTATTCCTATCACGGCTTTTGATCTCAAGTTTGTTCTTACTTGCATAAAGCATTACGACTCTTCTACACAACAAATCAAATCAGCTAATGGGAGAGTCTTTTGCAGCCTTAAGCCGAGGGACGTCAAGAAGTGTTTTGCTATTCCTCCTCGCTCAGACAATTTCATTGTAGTCATTGAGGCTTGTGATAAGATATGGTATGAAGACAAAGAAAGATCCGAGCGAAAAGTTGCTCAAAGATGGTTAAAAGTACAGAAGACCAACATGCCTAACAAGGTTGGTCGCGGCGAATTCAAGGATGAAATTGCTATTTTGATAACTTTGCTCAATCGGGTTACAAGTCAGGAGGAAGCTAATATTTTCCGACCGTGGATGTTCTATGTCATTTCTCGGATCATTGATGGTAAAGAACATTTTGACTGGGCCATGTTAATCAGCGACTGCCTTCATCAACAGATCACTGGATTCCTCAAAATCCACAAGTTTCACATGGTGTCTTCCCTGGTCTACTTGATTGCATTCCAAGGCAATTTTAGACACTTGAAGACCAATGGAACTCTTGGTGTTCAGCATGTTCACAAATATTACTCTCAATTGGAGTTCTCAAAAGCTGGACAGGATTTCAAAGCAGTGAATGATCAATTTTTCATGACAACAGTCAGAGACCTTGACAACGAAATGCACATCAGGATTTCACCAGAGGCAAAATCAGCAATGGAAAGTTGGGCGGATTGGTTCATTCAATTCCCCACTTTCACATATATATGAGTATATGGTTACACCGGAGAACCTCTGATGCTACCGAGGTACCCATCAAACCAAGTCCTTTTCATGGAGTTTCTAAGACAAGCTCAGGAAGTTCACTCATTACTTCGCAGTCGACACAACCAAGCATTCACCTTTCCTTTTGGATGGGGTATTTACAAATGCAAGGTGGCTACTAATTGCAAGTTAATGACGAACGAGTTAGAAAAACTCAATCTCAGGTTTCTCATCGAGAGGCATTCCTATGATCCTTTGGGTCATTATGAAACTCTATTTTAGCAAAGTATTTCACATAGGCCAGCACTTGAGGACTTTTGGGGCAATTGTGAGGATAAATTTGAAGTGTGCCGACGTCATTACTACAAACTTACTATTGCTCAAATCACTAATTTTTTATCAAAGGATGTTGAGGGTTTGTCAGATGATGCTGGACAGATGTTGCTTAGCTCATTCGTCAAAGATCAAGTTGCTCGCCAGCCACTTTGCCAACCAAACTGGTATGCCAGGGAGAGTACTTCAATTGAGGACGTGTCAAAAGAGTACTTCAATTGAGGACGTGTCAAAGATAGTTATCAAAACCAGCATGCACTTCTTGGAGAGTAAGACAAGGCACAAGACAGTTCCAGTCATAGAGTCACCCGTAGGGTTTTCTTCACTAACTTCTACCTCAAGGTCAGCCTCAAGTTAAGGTTATCTTTAAGCCACCTGAAGGTGTTAGAGTTAGTGGGAACACAAAGGGAAGAAGTACCGGCATACGGAAGCAAAAGTAGATCGGAAGAGTGCCTAAATTTCCAGTGGAGACAGTCAGACAGGGTGAAGCAAATTCATCTCCTGTTTCACCTTTATCACCACAGTCACCTCCCATTGATATAGATTTGGAACCAGAATCACCAGTTTGGCCAGCCTCAGCACCAGTTAATCCATCAGAGGTTGACACAGCAACAGTAGTCTCTCCTCGAGTAGATAACATTGTTCATTCATGTTGCCTCGAGAGGTCTTTGGGAAGACAGAGGCAAGAGCCTTCATATAAGCTTGATTGGTCTGAGTTTGGTGATCCTTATCAGGAGAGGGAAAACAAGAAAATCAAGAAGCAGGTACACATTGAGAAAACTCTGGAAGCAGAGATTATCATTGAAGTTGCAACGCCACTAGAGGATAAGAGCCTGGATGAAGTTGAAGTTGGTGATTTCACCTTCGTCAAAGCAAATATTGGCAGGAGCACTAGAGAAACAGACGTGAGCTTCTTCACGGTTGTCACAAGTAATCTTGAAGAGCATGTCATGAAGGACAAAGAAGATAAAGTGCTTCTTAAAGCTGAAATCAAGCAACTCTGATAGTGTATTTCTGATCTCGTTCATGGAAACTCGAGCAGAGCACCTAGTCTTCCACATCTTCAAGGGACACCTGCAAAACAACAGAGGTTGGATCAGTTAGTCAATCGAGGAAAGCTCTTGGACAGCTGGATTAAAGATTTCATTGTTACAGGTCATCACCTCCTCACACAATTCTATCAGTTGAGGTACGATGCACATGAGCTTTGTCAGGAGATTCAGCAGCTTCAGTTGACTGTAGCACAGGGCAAGGTAAAGGACCGGGTTCCCATATCTCAATTAGTAGTTGCATATGACGCCATTGTAAAAGATGAGGATAAAAGGAAGGTTTTCATGTGGAGTGAACAACACCTCTTCAAGGTGGAAACATATAAAAAAATCTTTACAAGGATGGATGAACTCAAAGAACATGCTACTGGAGCTCTCAAACTCATCAGTGAGTTTATCACTCAAATCCCGTGCAATTATCTTCTTGAGGATGGTAATTACAGTGATCTTGAGGCAGTTCAGGCCGAGTTTGAGAAGCTTCTTCGTGACAGTTTAGATGGAGATCCTATGGCGTCCAAGTTGGATCACTTCTCAGTGATGACAACTAGTTTCAAAAAGGCAACTGAAGAGGTCAGAGAACGCATGAGACTGATCAAAGATGGTGAAAAAGAGTTGAACAAGCAGGTTATCATCGTGGGCAGCATCAAAGTGCCAGAGGAGGAGACAATCGACCAGTTCCTGGACCAGCTGATAGCCTGTGATGGCTTGGAGTAGTCAGTCAGTTGGAACCAGCAGTTATTTTCGAGGATAGAGTCAAGAGCAGCAGTTAACTCAACATCAATCTTGAGTTCTAATTGCTGATTTTATGCACGCACATTTCATCCTTGGAGATATCTTCGCAGGAGTTTAGACTTTTAGTTAGGATTAGTTAACTCGTGTTAGTTATCAGTTATCTTTTATTTCAATAAGGACTTGCATGTTGCACATGTCCAATTTAGTTTAGTCTTGTTTCAGTTAACTGATGGTAGTTTTCCAATTAATTGTATAGTTTCCTTTATTTAGATTTAGCAATAAAATATTGCATGCTTGCAAGACTAATTGTTGACTCAAGGTGATTTTAGGGTTACCTACACCTTTGATGTCTATAAATAAGAGCACTTTGCTCATTTGTAATTAACTTTTGCACGTGATAGCATACATGTTGTGCCACCTTGCCTATAGTATTACTATTCGGTATCTGTTCACGAACTTTTATGGTGATAATAAATAGTTGTGCCACCTTGCCTGAATGTTATTGTTATTGTACTGGTTCACCTTAGGTTAAATATAATTGTTGGTTTGATCATTTATTGTTATGTCTATTTCGATATGCAATCTATTGTTCCTGTTATTATTTCTTGTTGTGTGTTTAATAAGCTTTCTTTCATATCTACACTTCAGATAGGTGTCGTCATCTCCTTAGGAATTTAGAAGTAAAGCTTGTCGTTTGATGTAGTGTCAATAATCTTTCTTTCAGCCTACGCCTCGGATAGGTGTCATCATCTCCTTGGAAATCCTAACTTAAAAGATTATCGTATAACCAATTCCAGACTCCTAGGTCCTTATGCTCTTTTTCTTGAGGAAATAGGATAGTTTAGCATTTAGCCTAGTTGTAGTTAAAGATCTGCAAAACCAGAGAAAATCCTTAGCTGCAATGTGTTTGGTTTCTCAACCTTGTGCCTCTTCCAGCTGAGTCAAAAAGATAGGAGTTAGATTACTTTACTTTTTCACGCATATTAGCACAAGAGAGAGCTTCCCCTCCTAATTTGAAGAGCAGTCATTACACACTATGCATTGCTGTTCGTTGCCAATTCATACTCCAGAGGTGTGAATTGTCATGCCAACAATAGTCAAGTCAACACATTCCATCCTCCTTTTTGCGAGTAGTAATACAATAGGACTTCTACAAGTTGAGTCACCTGGCTGAATGAGGCCTTTCTAGATCAACTCCTGAATATACCTCTTGGTCTCATCATTCTCAAGGATTGATCTATACATCTTATTTGACAATGGTGTGACAAGGATGAGATCAATCAAATGTTTCACTTAGCAATGCAAACGTACACTTGTCGGTGAGGTAAATACATCTTTGTAACCTAATAGCATCCGGTCCATCTACTTTTATTGTGCTTTCAAAGTTGAAATGTAGCACATGTGGTAGTTACAGCCTTTCGTTCTTCATTAAATCTGGTAATGAGTAGACCAAATGTCTCCAATTGACAATCACTTGTCAACACTCCTTCATACTAATCAAAGAGAATGACTTCATAGGAGCCACTTCTAATATCTTGTAACTTCTTGTTGCAAACTCTAATGCCATCCTAAGGTCTAGTCTCATAGACACCATGACATTTGAACATGAAGGGTTGCCCCAACAAACATCATGAACCTCCAAGAGTGCCACATCACAAACAACATCTTTAAAGAGTTTGATATAATAGGAAAGATGCCACAATCAAATAGAACAAATGTCTCTCCCCTAACACACCCATCTAATGAAATGTAGAGCCTTGCATTCACCCACATTTGTGAATGGATCATTGTAGTTGCAAAAACAGCATTTGCGTTCACATTAATGATCTAATCTCTCTCATTATACTCAAATGGATTGGCAAGTTACGATGTTGAATTTGTCTCTAGCTCTTGCAATCAAATCTGGAAAGCCTCATTAGCACAACAATCCTTTCAATCATGCTACAAGCTCTTGTGGGTTTTTACACCACATGCATGTATCCTTTTGAGTTTTCTTGTCTCTTTTCTTTCGTGTATGCTTCTAAGGAAAAGTCGTGAGGGGTAGAGTTTAATGGAATCTCAACGGTTCCAAGAAATCCTCAGAACAAATTATTTTAATATAGGCTGAGTTATCCATGGAATCGATGCAAGGTCGGGACTAATTTCTTATTCACCGCCATCATATCTTTTGAAGCCACGACACATTATTGGGAGCGCATACCTTAAGGGAGTCGATGATTTATTTCTATAACCTCATTATACATCACTGCAGTAATTGAAACATTCTTTACAGCCGGCATATAATCCCATGTGCTAATCCAAAAGCAGAGCCACCTTATATTACAGGAGAACAAGTCATGGGAAGATGTGGCATTGGGAGGAAGTGTAAGATGCAAACCGCTAGGAAGTTCTGACTCATTCTATGAGGTTGAAATCTCATTTACACAGCCGCCAAATAAATCTTAGTTTTGTGGATAAAGACATTGACGATTATCAAAGTTTCTAAGAGTGCGAGCCTTTGGAGAGAGCCACCCCTATAAAAATGACTTATTGTCAGTAATGGAAGATTGGATATTAATTCTTGGGTGTGGAGAATTCTTGCACAGGATTACAAGTCAAAATCATTGAAACTTAGTTTTTTATCCATAATATTCACGATGTAAAAATCTGGAAAGTAAATATCAGAGTTCAATGTTATATTGCTGCTATCTTCTCAATTTATCCTCTTGTACTGTTCAGAAATATATATTATGTTTGAATCATTGAAACTTGTTGTACCCAAAACCAAAAATTTTGCTTCACTAAGGCATTTTGCTTAATTGAGTCTTAATCTTGTTAAAGTGATGTCAGAAGGTTGTTTTTGGGGTTTTTAAATATGGAGTTGGTGTTAGTGTCATGTCAGTCTGTTACTGAAGAAATTTGAGAAAAGTGAAAATCTGAAGGAAAATCATCAAAATTTTCTCTCTGGAGAGGGGAGCACATTTTCAAAAGGGCGCCCTATCTTTTAGGGGCTCAGATCCTATTTTTAGGGTTTGTCACCTCCAACAGACATTTGTCTAGCATCACGTTAGCTTCGCAATGGGCTATTAACCTTATCAAACGGACCTATTTCGTGCAAGTTATGGAAGATATAGCGCAAAACGAGAGGAGAGCCAGAATTGGCTAACACTGAGAAAAAGAGCAACTTTTCAAAATGGCGCCCTTGATTTTCACCCCTCAAATAATGTTTTCTAGAAAAATGTACCTTTGCAGCTGTCATGTAGAATGAAGTCAACTCCGCAGTGAACCTGTGACCTAGTCCTGAAAATTGGTCAATCAGAAGTTATGAAGGATTTGTTTTTCCCTTCGTACAAGATCGCGATGAGAAAATATGGCTAAGTCTGAGAAAAAGAGCAGTTCTTGAAAAGGGCGCTTGGATTTTGGAGCCTTCAGATGTTAGTTTTATGATGTTCAGTCTCAAGGTACCTTTTGATCAATTTTTGTCCTGCTCTGCGATGCACCTGTCAGCCAGCCAATCGGTGGAGTCAGTCAGCCAGGGTCAGAGGATGAACAGAGGTCTCGAAAGAGGTTTAAGTCTAAATTTTCATGAAAATTGGCTGTCTGGAAAACGCCTTAAGAAGTCAAAGTTGATTTTTCGAAAGAAGTTGACTGGTGCGCCCTAACTTGAGTTTTGACTTCAGTTAGACTGAATGATTTCTAGGTTGTCATCTCCAGTTCATATGTTGGCATGTTGAGTGATCTTTCAGTTCGCATGTCAAGTTAACTAGTTTGTATGTTCAGTTAACATCTTTGCATGTTGAGTTAACTTGTTTGCATGTTCACTTAACTGAAGTTTATGCTTGAAAATCAACTTGAGTTTGCATGCATGGCGCAATTGGTTGAAATTGTGAAGACTTTGTGAAGTTGGCGCTTCACTTTTTGTTAACTGAAGTTTTCAAAAGGGACGCCTTATTTAGAATTTTTAAAGATTTAAAGCATAAGCATGAAGTATGCCGAATTCACTTCTTATTGTCAACTTCAGTTCTGAAAAGGGTTGCTTTAATTCTTAGTTATGAATTTAATAAAGTTTGAAGTATGGCGAATTCAATAAGGATTGTCAACTGAAGTCAAATTCGCATGATGATTTAAATGGTGTTGTCAACTGAAGACTAAAAAGGGACGCCCTAGCATGGTGCTTTATTTAGTTTATTTTAGTTTCACTTAACTAAAATTGGGGTCCAATCATAAGCTAAGTGCCATTTTTAAGGTTTAATGCTTTTGTGCAAATTTCAGTGATGAAAATCTATTTATTCAAGCATTGGCGTCCATTATTTCATCATCACAAGCTTAGAAATATACATTCTTCTTGAGTAAGCAGCAATTTAAAGGTGCTACAGGTGTCAGAATTCAGCGTTCTTCATAGCAACGGATTCAGATTGTTCAGAGGAAGAAGATTCAAGACTTTGTTTTCACTTTGCATGCAGGTTTCATCAAGTTCCAAGAAGAGATTGGCAAATTCTACAGAAGCAGAACAAATAAAACTTTCTATCTTCTGTCTTATTTCTTCTATTTCTCATCTTCGGTACTTTCTTCGCATGTCAAAGAAATTCAGCATATTTTCAGAGTTTGATCATTTGGGTTTGCATACTTCAGTATTTGCAACAAAACCCATGTTTTAGATTTTTCCGAGAAAATTGCCCCATAGTCTTCATTCTAAAGCTCTTTGCTTTTTTCCGAGAATTTCTTTGCATGTGGGCCTGAAACACATTTTTTCGAGAATCAAACTATCTGGGTTGTCTTAGAATTTGATTTTACACAAAACCCACATTTCAGAAAAATTTCAAAAATTTCTCCTGTCTTTGGCTATTTTTAGCCTTGTCCAAAGGTTTTTAGTTTTTCCAGAAAGTTGATCAAGTATATTCGACTTTACAGTCAAAAGTCTTCATTTTCAAAATGCAATTCAATCTCATTGATTATAAGACAAAATCGGCCCTTATGCATAATTTTGTCAAAACTTCAAATATAGACCTAAATCATGTTTATCCAGTGGTTAATCTAAGCAGTCTAGAGGGTGTTAGCAGCAATTTGTTGAGGAATCTTGAGCGTTCCGGATTGCTAGCAGCGGCATCTATTCCTGTTACCACTTTTGATCTTGAGTTCGTTCTTGCTTGTATCAAGCATTATAACTCATCTTCATGACAAATCAGATCAGTTGATGGGAGGGTTGTCTGCAATCTCAAACCGAAGGATATAGAGAAATGTTTTACTATTCCTCCTCGTTTAGATAATTTCACTGTGGTCATTGAAGCCTGTGAGAAGATATGGGATGGAGATCGAGAACGTTCACAAAGAAAGGTGGCTCAGAGATGGCTGAAAGTTCAGAAGACTAACATGCCTAAAAAGGTTGGTCGTGGTGAATTCAAAGATGAGGTTGTTGTTTTGATAACTTTGCTCAATCGAGTTACAGGCCAAGAGGATGCTAGCACTTTCCGATCATGGATGTTTTACCTTATTTCCAGAATTCTTGATGGTACAGAACATTTTGACTGGGCTATGTTGATTAGTGATTGCCTACATCAGCAGATTACTAATTTTCTCAAGTTTCATGAGTTTCATATGATATCTTACTTGGTCTACTTAGTTGCATTCCAAGGCAGCTATAAGCATCTAAAAACTAATGGCACTCTCGGTGTTCAACGTGTTCATGAGTATTATCCTCAGTTGGAGTTTTCTAAGTCTGAACAAGATTTCCGAGCAATGAATGATCATTTTTCTACGAGAACAGTTAGAGATCTTGACAACGAAATGCACATTCGTATTTCTACCGAGGCAAAATCAGCGATGGAGACTTGGGCGGATTGGTTTATCCAATTCCCTACTTTCACATACATCCGGGTTTATGGATATGTTGGAGAGCCTTTGATGTTGCCGAGGTACCCTTCAGACAAGATCATCTTCATGGAATTTCTCAGATAGATGCAGCATGTTCATTTCTTTCTTCACAATCGTCATAAGACCGCGGCTACTTTTCCATTTGCATTAGGGATTTTCACATGCAGTGCAGCAACAGATGCCAAGCTTATGTCAACCGAGATAGAAAGATTCAAGCTTAAAACTCATACTGAGAGGCGTTCCTATGATCCTTTGGGTCATTATGCAACCAGGTTAGAGCGAGGGATTGCACATAAGCCAGCACTTGAAGATTTCTGGGCTAATTGTGAAGATGAATTCGAGGTTCGTCGTCGTCACTATTGTATACTCACTATCACTCAGCTCTCTGATTACCTATCAGAGGATGTTGATGGTCTATCCAATGATGATGGAGAAGTTCTTCTCAATTCATATGTCAGAGATCAAATTGCTCGGCAGCTACTTCGTTCACCGGATTGGTATGTTAAGGAGAATACTTCTATTGAGGAAGTTTCTAGATCGGTTATCAAGACCAGCAAGCAGTTCTTGGAGAGTAAACGGAAGCGAAAGTCAATTCCTGTGAAAGAGCCACCAGAGAAGTTTTCTTCATTGCCTTCTACTTCTAGGTCAAGACCTCGGGTCAAGGCTATTGTGATACCGCCTGAAGGAGTTAGACTCAGTCAAAACACGGGAAAGAGAACTACTGGTAAGAGGAAGCAGAAGCAAGTTGAGAATGTACCTGAGATTCCAGTAGAGACAGTCATTCAGGCTGAACCTCATGTTTCACCTCCTAGTTCGCCGCATATGCAACCTATTGACATAGATTCAGAGCCTGAGATACCAATTTGAGTTGAATCAGAGACAACTGAACTGCCACAGGTGGATACATCAAGGACAGTATCTCCTCGAGTTGATGATATTGTTCAGTCTTGTTGGCTCGAGAGGTCATTGGGGAGACAAAGGCAAGAACCTTCATATAACCTTGATTTATCTGAGTTCGGTGAGCCTTATCAAAGAAGGTCGAACAAGAAAATCAAGAAACAGGTGCATATTGAGAAGACTCCAGAATCAGAGATTGTTATAGAAGTTGTTGTTCCTCCAGAGGGTAAGGGCCTAGATGAAGTCGAAGTTGGTGACTTTACTTTTACTAAAGCAAATCTTGGCAGGACCACTCGAGAGACAGACGTGACTCTTCTTCAGATTGTCACCAATAATCTTGAAGAACGCATCACGAAGGATGGAGAGGATAAGGCAATGCTTAAGGCTGAGAATAGTCAACTTCGTCAATATATTTATGATCTTGTTCATGGAAATTCGAGTAGAGCGCCTGTCCTTCCTCAGAATACACCTGCAGAACAATGAAAGTTGGATCAGTTAGTCAATCATGGTAGACTTTTGGATAACTGGATTGAAAGCTTAGTTGCTACAGGTCAACATCTTCTTGCGGATTTGTATCAGTTGAGGAGTGATGCACATAAACTTCGTCAAGGTATTCAGTTGCTCGAGGTTTCAGTCGCAGAGAGTTTAGCTAAGGATCGAGTTCTTGTGTCCCAATTGTCTGTTGCATATGACGCCTTGGAGATTGATGAAGATCAAGAAAAAGTTTTTACTTGGAGAGACCAGCACCTTTTCAAAATGGAGATATGTGAAAAGATCTCTACCAAGTTGTTTTCACTGAAAGATGATGTGGTTGGAGCACTTGCACTTGTCAGTGGTTTTGTTGTTCAGATTCCATGTCATTATCTTCTTGAGGATGGCACGTATATTGAATTGGACAAAGTATAAGCTGAATTCGAAAAACTGATTCATGATAACCTTGAGGGAGATCCTATGGCGGCTAAATTAGAGAATATTTCAGTTATTTCAGCTAGTTTCAGAGAGGCGACTGAAGATGTTAGAGAAGGCATGCATACAGTCAAGGAAAGTGGCAGAGAACTAAAGAAACAGATTGTGGTTTTGGATAGCATCAAAGTGCCTAAAGACAGGGAGATTGATGAGTTCTTGGTCTAAGTGTTAGACCGAGATGACATGGAGTGATCTACCAGTTGGAACCTGTAGTTAATTTCAAGTGTTGAGTCATGAACAGCAGTTAACTCGACTTTCAGTCTTGAGTTCATTTGTTGACTTCACACATGCTTATCTCTTCCGTGGAATTATCTTCACAAGAGTTAGGGTTAGGGTTTCTAGTTAACTGAGGGTAGTGTCCAGTTAACTTTGCTTTAAATAAGGACGTGCATGCTTGCACATTGTCCATTTAGGTTAGATGTACCGGTTAACTAATGGTAGCTTTCCAGTTAACTATATAGTTTATTTTATTAGGGTTTAATAATAAATTTTGCATGCATTGCAAGACTGTAGTTGACTCAAGGTGATTTTAGGGTTCCCTACACCTTTTGATGTCTATAAATAAGAGCTTTTGCTCATTTGTAATTAACTTTTGCACGAGAGAGGAATATATGTTGTGCCTACCTTGCCTTCAATATTGCTCATTTTGTATCTGTTCATGCGCTTTTGCTGTTATAATGAATTGTTATGCCACATAGGGTTTCATGCAATTGTGATGGTGAATTCTTTCCTTAGTTAGATCAAATCTGTTTTTGTGTTCAATAAACTTGTTCAGATTGAGATGATAGTTGCGCCACCTTGCCTTCAAGTAGAGAATCTGCACTTGGTTATCGTGTGTTGTTGTGAACAATAAACTTGTTCGGATTGAGCTGATAGATGTGCCACCTTGCCTTCAAGTTGAGAATCCGTATTCAATTTATCATGTGATGTTGTTGCCAATAAACTTGTTTAGATTGAGTTGATAGATGTGCCACCTTGCCTTCAAGTTGAGAATCTATACTCGTTTATCGTCTGATAGTTATCCCCGCTCCATTTTCTCATGCTCTATTTTCTTGAGGAAACTGGATAGATTTTAAGTAATTGGCATAGTTGTAGTTAGTAGTCTGCGAAACCAGAAAATACTCAGTTGCAACGTATATAGTTTTCGAGAAAGCCTTGTACCTCTACAGCTGAAGCAAAAAGACAGGATATAGTTTAGTTTATTTTCCTTTGCAAGTACTTTTGTCAAGCACAACGAGGGAGATTCCCCTCCTAATTTGAAGAGCACTCATTACGTAGTGTGCATAGCTGTCCATACCAACTCTTACTCCAGAGGTGCTAGTTGTTACGCCAACAAAACTGTGAGTAGCTGAGTAGCTTATGTGATAAATACATTATCAACATTAAAGCCAAATTGAAAACAAACTCAGAACAGCATACAAAGTGAACTGTTTGACGAAATATCTGAAGAGCAGAATTGGTAAAAACCGAAAAAACTTGTATACCAATTAGGGCAGGTCTTTACATCCTTTACCACTCTGTGACCTTTCTTGCTTTTATTTGGGTATAAGTACATTAATTAATTATAGGAAGTGAAACATCGATTTGTGTTTCATTCTTCTTCTTATCAACTTCTATCCTCATAATGTTGTCTTGTTGTCTACGTGCTTCAGAATTTCATTCGTCACATAGATCTTGGAGTATTATAAAATGTCTTGTGAGGAGTCCTAGCAAACAATAAAAGAGTATATGTACTTCTTCACTCACTCTTAGGTTAACACAGATTACTTTTTGAGGAACTTGCCTTCATTCAACTTCTTTTCACAAGTGTTCTTTTATAGATATCCCACAAATAGACCAAATCTTTTGTAAAATCATCTTCTCTTTGTTGATTGGATTCTATTGGTTGCCCCATTTATATGGCTATCGTTTAGTCTATCAAGCTTCTTAAAGGCAATGACACTAAATGTTTACTTGTTGAATGGATACACACCAATTTAAAGAAAAGTATACTAGTTTCATAAACATAAATGATTCATACAAGAATTGCAAAGTAATTCAAGAGTGTTTCCATATGATATAACAATTGCTTTCTTTCTTCATCGCATGCTCTTATACAAATCTGGAATAAGGGAACAATTCCAACACATAGTCCCTTTTCCCAACTACAAAAAGACTACATAAACCTGCCAACAATTGCCAAGAAACTCCAACCTTTGGCAACTAGAAAAGCTATTTCCATCAATCAACAAGCATAACCATACCTACCGAACTAAGCGAAAGTAAAATGTAACTAATATGTGTACTTGGTGTACAATGTCTATTATTATGTTTCGATCAAATTGGTTATCCGACTACATATTAATTGGCTGTTGGCTTTGTGTAGTTATAAGCGTCAGTTGGTTGATAGTTGTGTTCTTCTTGGCAACCATCAGATCCTTTAAATAAATTGTGTATCATCAAGAAAAGTAGTATGATCTAGTCAGATCGACTTTGATCCTTGGCTGACCATCTTTGGTCTTCTTCTGTAATAATTTCATGTGCGCATAAAGATATATTTTACTCATGTATCTGGTATGCATTGTCATCTCTATTATCAATTTATGTATTTATTTTATCAGATAGAACAGTAAACAATATGTAATTTAAGTTCTCTACATGGCATACCTATTTCTAGTGTTGAAACAATTGGAACCTAATAAAAAAAATCAGTTAAGCTCACCAACTCCATCCAAGCAATATCTGAATCATAGTAGTCATTTGTAAGGAAGGCATCACCCTTAGCTTTCAACAATCGCTTCAAGCTGTATGCACATGACAAAGATGACAATCCGTAAAATCTTGGTCTAACACAATTTATCAGTTCAACATCCAAACAAACAAAACGTGTGTGTATATATATATACAAAGTATAAAACCTGGGTGTATCAGCAACATCTCCAGCTTTATGCAGAAGATCAGCTGCATCTTTCAAAGAACTTTTATATTCTTCTGAGTATGGTACAATCAACAGATTGTGAACTTTAGATGTCTTGGAATCGCATGACTGATTTATAGTTGATAACCCCGTATGTAATGGCATATTATCAAGAAGAGAATCCTTATGCCTTCGAATCACAGTAAAAAAACCAACAGCCAGCTCCTGCTGCTCCTTGTCTAAAGTACTCTTCCACAAATCAAATTCCTGGTTTAGCAAACAGAAGAACACGATCACTTAATCATGCAAATAGAAACATTTTCGAAATGCTGTAAGCTAATTCCACAGAGTCAATGAGCATGTTGTTTGAACATAAGCTAATAAAGAGAAGACATCCAGAGAGCTTTGGATCTAACAATTGAGTGATTTCAACAGCTGGCACAAATGAGAGCTTTTAGACGTTAACCTTTTATACCTTATTAATGGTAAGGCAGATTTCATCATTAGACTTTTTCTCCACTGTTTTTTTCAATCAAACATCTTACATTATGCATTCACAAAAGAGAAAAATTCAGAGAAAATGAAAAACATTGTAGTTTAATGTTTTACCTCACATCATGCATGCTTTACTTATAACATTGTAGTTTGATTTTTTGCAGACGGTTTGATCATGTTTTTGTTCCAACCTAGGGTTCCTATTTACAAGGCAGACCAGGGTTTGTCCATGTTTTTCAAGTGTTTCCAACCTTGTCAAAACCCTAGGCAATGGATGTACAATCTGCTGATTGGAACAGACAGTCATGATTCCAGATTCAAGGATTTCAGTCATATCATCATGCTAGGGTTTCATCTTCAGTGTTTAGTCATTTCAAAAATTATCGAAGTTGAATCAGAAAGATATCACAGAGTGATGGTGAGGGCATTAGTATTCTTCAAGATCCAACAGTTTTCAGAGCAGGAGCTCATCAGAATCACAGTAAAGGCTCATGCATCAACTTGCTATTTTTAGCTGTGCTTATTGATAGTAGTTGTCATTTCCAAAGTTATATTTCCAAATAGAGGGTTAGGGCCTATTTTTAGATCACTTTTAGCTAGGTGCTATTTTATTATTTATTTAGATCAGTTGTTTGCTTTAAAAATTCTCTTAGCTGTTTTTTCAGAAGCTGTTAAGACTTCCAATTTAAAACAGTGATTTTTGGGATGAAATTGGGGGGAAGGAGGAGGGGGGCAGGAGGTTGGTGAATCAGTATAATGCAACTTTTACCGATTTAAAACTTTATCAATCACAATAACATCATTTACTCAACATCAACATGAGAAGAACACAATAACACACGATATTTACGAGGAAACCCTTACAGGAGAAAACCACAGCAAAATATTGTTTTTATTAAACATCTTTTTACAGAATCTAGAGGCACCAATCCCTCATTCAATTTGTGAGCACCAACCCACTAGAGGCACCAACCCCTCATTCAATTTGTAAACACCAACCCACTGGAAGCACCAACTCCCCCAACTGAATTCATAAGCACCAACCTACTAGAGGCACCAATATCCCCTTTAGGAAGCACCAACTTCCAAAGAAAAACTAGGTTCCACCTTCTTGGATGTTGCACCTTCAACGGATGATGGACAATTAGATCTCTTGTTTGATACCACTCTTCCTCCTAGATTTATCTTCATTGAATGATCTCCAAATGTATGTTATTCATAGCTCTCCTGTTACACCCCGAATTGTATAGCTACTACTGCATAGGAAGTACATTGCAAATGTTTGAATCTTTCTGTTGAATAAAATAAATTATTCTTGTGATCAATTGAATGTGTCCTAATGATTGTCTCATTATCTGATACTCCTATTGATGTAAATCTTGAATGAAAGTAGCATATTAAGTTATAGAATAATGTTGTTTTAACTTTCTACGATGCTTTATGTATATTGCCTTGGTTTTGAGCAAATGACGTCCGTTGTCATGTCATGATGTGCAGGAAACAGGTTTGTACCTCCAGGCAGAGGAGAGATATCACTCGGGGAGGAACTTGGTCGGTAAACAGTAATGAATACCAATTGGACATACACACACAAACCATAGAACTGAGTAAGCTAAGTCATTGTTCTGGTTAAAGGTAAGTCATCCGTAGGCTTGTCTAGTATCATTGGGAGTCGTGTCTTCTTCTGAATGTGTAAATAAGTGATGCTTGCCAGTATAATCTTATGAGTAATATTTCTTGTTAGAGGTGGATATGTGTATTTGTATATATACATATGAATACGATATGTACAAGTACCCATAAGTACATTCATGTCGATACAACGTATTGAGCAGATGGATATGCCATACGTGTGCGTCGATATAAGTGTATTTATGAATACTTATACGTAAAGTAGATATATAAATATATATACAAGTATACGTACCCGCTGTTAAATTTTAATGATCAGATTAATGCACAGAAATTAAATTCAAATCAGACACAATAACACAACAGATACCCTGGGAAAACCCTCCACTTGAGGGAGAAAAACCCAGCAACAAAGATCTCTCTTCTCTATATAAATAATGGCAACAATTCGCTTTACAATGAGGCCAATCACAAGGCCAATATTCAGCACCAAATTTAGATGCAAAACAGATAATAATCTGCCCTTCCTTGAAACCTAAATCTGCACTTAGAGAAATTCGCAATCTTCTCTTGGAGAAAATTCGCACTTGAATGAAGGAGAGAAACGAACTTGCTTGATCATGGAATGAAGGAGAAATGACCTTGTATAAATACACAAATAATAGAGAGGTCGCACCTCTTCATGTACAAGGTCGGCCACAAGATAGTATTATAATTACAATTAATATTTACAAAATACAAGGTCGGCCAAAAAGAAAATGTAATGTTGCCAAGTGAAGCGCCTCTTCACTTTATCTCAATAAAATAAATAGCTGAAGGCTATATGCAATTTTATGTCTTCACTTGTGGTTGGAAGGATGAGCCCGAAGCTGCTAAAACATCAACACTCTCTCTCAGCTAGGGAGAAATACTTCCAGCTGCATAAGACATATCACAAAGCATTTTAAAGAGAGATTACTAATAGTTTACAACTATCCAAAGAAATATCAAGACTAGAATCATACAAGGTTTACTATCTCAATTTATAGCATGAACACATAAGAATTTATGAATAATATTAAAACATGAATAAATAAATCAGCCTAAAGAGAAATATATCAAAAGATCAGAAAGAAGGGCTAAAGAAACTTATCTTTATATAATTTTGATATAACTCTTTCTTCCATCTTTTGCTCCTCTCGAGAGTGCTAAACTCAACACAACAAAAGAGCCAATTCTCCTCAAGAGTCAAGGTTCTAACACAGATCATGCATTAGAGAATGATATCGATGTGACCAACCTATCACAACGAAAATACAATTCTCTTTTCCATCTCAAAGTCACACTCATAGATCTACATAAGTAACATGAAATGACTAGCAATAAATGAAATCTTCAAGGGATCTTACGCTAGTGAACGCAATTCAAGAGAAACCACTATCTCTCTTTACAAGATCCATAAAAGATATAACTTAACAAACAAAGAATACTTATCTCTTTAAATATTCTGAAGGATGCAAGATACGCTACTCTTGAGCACAGATCAGCACACAACCTTTACGGCTTGAACACAGGCCCATGACTTAGAATAGGAATTCTCTAGAATCCTTCTGAGGAGAGAACTTATTCATATCCGCAAATGAAGCATGCTGATTAGGCCTAGTTGGACAATCCTTTGCATAGTGACCAAACTCGTCACAACAAAAGCATTGGACTTGGGAGAGGTCCCACTTCTTCTTGAATGCGGGAGCACCATCTGACCCTTTATCTCTATTCCTCTTGAAGTATCTTTCCTTTCCTCTTTTTCCTTTCTTCTCTGATGATTGAGCGGAAAGAACATGAATATCTTCATTTGTAGAGCTTCGACCAATACCTCTCGCAGCCAACCTCGACTCCTCTTGAATACAGTCTGCCCTCAATCGATCAAACTTGGGAAGTTTCGATCTCGCACTGATTCCTTGAATGTAAGACTCCCAAGATGAAGGAAGACCATTAAGAGCCAACATGGTCAAATCCTTGTCATCAACAATATGACCAATGGTAGAGAGTTGATCTCAATTCGGAAATTTTCATGAAGTAGGTGATGACAAATTCTCCTTCTGCCATCTTAATATGATGAAGTTGTTGCTTCAAGGCAAGTGCCCGACTGGTGTTGTTGATTTCATACATTTCCTCCAAGGTTTTGAACATATCCCTTGCTATCTTCAACTTGGAGACAATCGGCACAATATGGTCTTTGACGGAATCAACCAACAACTTCTTCGCCTTGATGTCTTTCTTCCTCCATTGCAACTTCTCTTCTTCCTCTTTAGGTTCGGGAACTTTGGTCTCCACAAACTCTGCCAAATCATTCTCCTCCAATGTGAGCATGATTCTAAACCTCCATGATGTAAAGTTGGAAGCTCCCTCGAGTCTATCCTCGATCTTCAATCCGATCACCATCTTGGTTGATGTAGAGATAGACAAAGAATTAAGACGAAGAGAAAAGAGTATCGCTGTAAATTTGATCACGATCTTCTCAAACCCGCTCTGATACCATGTTAAATTTTAATGATCAGATTAATGCACAGAAATTAAATTCAAATCAGACACAATAACACAACAGATACCCTGGGAAAACCCTCCACTTGAGGGAGAAAAACCCAGCAACAAAAATCTCTCTTCTCTATATAAATAATGGCAACAATTCGCTTTACAATGAGGCCAATCACAAGGCCAATATTCAGCACCAAATTTAGATGCAAAACAGATAATAATCTGCCCTTCCTTGAAACCTAAATCTGCACTTAGAGAAATTCGCAATCTTCTCTTGGAGAAAATTCGCACTTGAATGAAGGAGAGAAACGAACTTGCTTGATCATGGAATGAAGGAGAAATGACCTTGTATAAATACACAAATAATAGAGAGGTCGCACCTCTTCATGTACAAGGTCGGCCACAAGATAGTATTATAATTACAATTAATATTTACAAAATACAAGGAAGGTCGGCCAAAAAGAAAATGTAATGTTGCCAAGTGAAGCGTCTCTTCACTTTATCTCAATAAAATAAATAGCTGAAGGCTATATGCAATTTTATGTCTTCACTTGTGGTTGGAAGGATGAGCCCGGAGCTGCTAAAACATCAACACCTGCAACTAACGTGATGAATGAATATATATATGATGACGGTATATTGCCTCGGAATTTATACATACACATATATAGACATATACATGAGTACGTATAGTATTGACTGGTTCACAGTATACGTACGTATAATGTAGATGTTTATACATGTATAGGTATAAAGATAAATATATTAATATATTTAATATTATATTAAAATATAAATATAATATAGTTTTTACAAATATAGATATGTATACGATATTATTTAAATTGTTAATTTAAATATTTATACATAACATAAATTAAAAACTATATTATATAAATATTTTAATAAAATAAAATAAATATAAATGTATTAAAATAAAAGATTTGAAAATCAAAATGAAATGTAAATTAACATTTTATTAAATATTCCATAGAGAAATGAGACAAAATCGAAAAAGAGAATAAAAACGTTAATCTAAAAATAACGATTTTCTCTAATGAGGAATACTTCATTAATCGAATCATTGGGCTTCAAATTTTATACTTTAAACCATTGCCAAAATGCGTCATAGTATTATATTGAACCTTATTAAAATATTAATGAGTAAAATTCGAAATAAAAGCTAAGTCATGAAAATGGCGGAAGAAAGGAAAAACGCGCAGGAAAATCGCGTGATTAAGGCCAGACGTCTGAAAATGGCCGACTGAATTCCTACTTGGCAAATGAAATGGAAATGTGGACTTCAAAGGAACTAGGAAAAAGTCTTAGTTTAAACTTGTCACTTAACCTAGCTGCTGAATCGCGCCAGAACCAAGAAGTCTCACGTTTTTATGAACTAAGCAAATGCGAATTGGATTAAACGTCATTGCTGTCAGATAAAACAGAACGAAACCCTTGCCATTAAGCAACACATTTTCACTTTGAAACATTCCAAGCTTTGTTGGCAGTACTGGGGCCATAGAAAGAGGAAACAGTTAAAATGACAATCTTATATAAACCTATGAATGGTTCATTCTTAATATACGAATTTTTACACAAATTCACACGAACTCATACGAGTTTACAATCAAGAAATTCATGTTATTCATTCAAGAGAGTAGAGTATTTTTCATTTGTGAGGGAAATTGCTATTAGTCTATTCCTGTTAAGAAAACAATTAAATTTTGTTGAGAGAAGCAATCTCAGAGTTGAGAACAGCAGTTTGGAATTGCCAATTTGTTGAGTTGAGAACTTATTCCAGAGTTAGTTGAAAGTCATTCACTGGAAGGCAAGGGAAGAAGTTACTCTTTCTTCAAAGTTCTAGAGATAGTCCTTGGACAGTTAGTTGAGAAGAAGGGCTCTCATTTTTCAAAACATTTGGGAAGCTTTTCCAGGCATGTTAACTCTTGCTCTTACATGCTTTCTATTATTCTAGTATTTGGTAGTAAATCTGAATTATATTCTTGACTGAAAAGAATTAAAGTTGTAGGTTGTTTTACTTAGAAATGGATGTGAAAAGGATAAATGTTTATTAGCAGAAAGATAATTCATAAGAAAGTTTTTGCATAATCTTTTCTGTTAATTTTACTTTATTAGTGTACGGTTTACACTTGGCAAGGAATAGGAAACTGCATAAGTTGTATTGACTCCATATACGGAGTATATGCTTGTAATTAGTTACTAAATATTAGGAATGTTCGTGAGCATTTAATGAGTTACAAGTTACAATTAGTTACTAAATAACTTAGTCAAATTATTGTACCCGTAGGATGAGAATATCCCGAATAAGGGTGTTGGTTGTAGAATCTTATTAAAATGTTCGCCACTCCAATAGTTAGAATATTGTAGGAAGTCTAAGGTACGAATTACCCCGATAGACCAACCTACGCGTAGAGTAAGATAGCCTCAAGTCAAGTTGAACCTGGCTAGTGAATGTGACATATAACCTATGTTCTTCATTGAACGTAAAACACTTTGGCCAAAGTAGTGTAAGGAACCATTTAGATGTAGTACTACATTGTCAGTTCACCGTGATCCCGAATTACATCCTAGTTTGAGAATTGCCAGTTGCACAAAAACTAGCTTTGTAGGATCACAGCACTATGTCCAGTTGGTAGTCATTAAAGGTTACCCAACCAATCTCTTCTTCGAAGGGAGGGCCATTCATTGCAAAATGATCGTGCGGGGGACCGCATTTTAAGTTCGTGGTTGGCGGAAAAGCGCCCGAGTGATGTTTCTCCTCCTCAACACCCGATTGATGATCCAAGACTTGAAGGACGAACTCCTGGACCTTCTTACTTCTATTGGTGCCAAAAGCCTTCGGGCTATGTATGTATATTTCTCTTCTTACTTTGTAAATTCATTTGGAATGAAATAGTTAAAAGTTGCAAAAGATGTATCTTGTTTATGTTTTTGAAAGGAAAAATTTTATGATTATGGTATTGTTCTTACTTTTGTGACTGAATTTTAAAGTTTTAAATTTATCGTACAAGTGTGTTCGTTACATCTCCTCTTTCCATATTAGTAATTTACTTCATGATGATATCATTTAACTCCACCAAATCTACATTCTATTATTCTTCTCAAATCTTCATTTATCCTCATTCACCAAACTACTCTTGGATGATGCAACTACTGTCATACACTTTCCTTCTCAAGTATTGCCATAAATATGTAATGTCCCTCGTAGAATTACTATAAATTTTGCCTTGGTCTTTATCAATTAGAATGTCAAGTTATGCTAAAAGAGCAATTATAATTATTGATTATGCTAGTATGTTATGTATTTATGAATGAGAGTGGATATTATGATAATCATAATAATATCAATGTTCTGATGCCAATTCTGAAAATGGAATCTATACTGATAATTAGCTCAAGAATGCAGGTTTGATAATGAGGAACAATGGCTGTCTCTATAAGGTCACTTAAAATCATGCAATAGAATATGTTATAGATTATGGCATCAATATGACTGCGATTTCTGATTTGTTCTTTCAAGAATATGCAAATATTGATTATGAAATTGATGCCTCTTCACTGTCTCGGATTGTATCAATGTGCTTATGCAAACTCCATCTTTGGTGCTGTATCAAGTATCTACAATTCACTCATGCGTCCAATGTCTAGGCAGCTCCTTAGAGCACTTGGATCTGTTATTTTTAAAATATATATATCTGTCAGAGAAATGATTCCCCCTCTTAACTCAACCTTTTCCTTATATTTATACCTCTCTATATGCCAAGGGATGCGTCCTATGAAGAGGGACGACTTTTTGAAGGAGCACCATAATTACAAAAGAGGTGTCTCTTAATTGGGGCGATCTATTAAAGGGTCGGCCTCTTTATTAATACCTTAATTTGATGTCCCTTAATTCCTTTGATTAATCGCTGCCTTTATAGAATGAGTTGGTCATCATTTGTAGTCAGCTAGAGACAGTTTAAATCTGATTTCCTTTGCGCGCCAAAAGTAATATGAGTCAATTAATTGAATTGCAGGTAATGATTATGATAGGCGGTTCATATACCATCGTTCACCATTAATATCTATACACGACCCCTTCAAAAATGATGATTACTTGGAATTATCAGCGGTTATCTTTGAACAGATAATTTATCTTATATTAAACTCCACGTCACCATGTAGCCATGGAAGACTCCACCAGTCTCCTTAGACTCACAATCTCATAAAGGATGGCGAATCATACATTCATTAGACTTTGATAACCTAGTGTATTCGATGGCTTCAATATTGACAAATAGGGCGGCTAGAGTTTGAGACAGGAGTATTCCGTAGACTCGCAATTTTCCCCACATTAATTCCTTGATTCCATGATGACGGTAGACATGGAAAAAATGCACACAAAGCAGCGTTGCAATAAATATCACAATAATTCCTACCATCAGAATGCTTGGCTGCCCGGTCATCCTTGACTCTTTACGGCAAGCATTGTATAATGGAGTGATAATAATATAATATCGCACAAGCTTAACTCCAGCGTTTGAGATCAGAATATTGTTACTTTTTATGATAAGATTAGAGCACAGAAAATTAATTCAAAATCAGACACAAAAACACAGCAGATACCCTGGGGAAACCCTCCACTTGAGGGAGAAAAACCCAGCAACAATATATCACTTATATATTGAATCACAACAATAATTGTCTCCTTTACAAGAGGCCAATGTGAACGCCAAAATATGAGCACCACAATATGATGCAACACAGATACAAACAGATATAACTTGATGATTATAACTCAGCCTTCAATCTGCGCTTCTACAAAATATCGATCTGCACTTCCTTTTCTTAATTCGCACTTGAGAACAATCGGATTATGATGAATAGAGATAAACAATAATGAGATATCATTGAGTATATATACAATGTGTTGGAGAGAGGACGTGACCCTTCATAACAAGTCGGCCACCAAGAAGAAAGCATCTCTTCATAACAAATCGCGCCGATAATAAATATGATGTCGGCCTTAGCAAGGAATTCAAACTTCTTTATTAAATCGCGCCTCCATCATAGTTAAATATTATTTAATGCAAATCGTGCCTCTTCATAGAAATAGATAATGGCCTCAATAAATGGATGTGCCTCTTCAGGAGATCGATCTTGGAATTTGAATAGCCGTTAGGCTATAATTCAAATTGCTCTCTATTATCGGACTGGGCTGGAAGAATTCGCCCAATGCTGCTATGATCATCAACACTCCCTCTTAGCTAGGGAGGATACTTCCAGCTGCATAAGACATATCACCTCATCGTGATGTCAACCACAATGGCTACTCCCATATGTGAAAAAGAAAGAGATATCACCTCACCGTGATATCAACCATCCTGGCTACTCCCATGGATGGAAAGAAGAGATATCACCTTACCGTGATATCAACCATCATGACTACACCCATGGATGGTATGTACAAGTGCTCATCACTCGACGTGATGTTGTCACCTCATCGTAACATTCACCATGGCTCTCCCAGAGGGTGAAAACACAAGTACAAGAAAATCATCACAGACTCTCACATGATGTTGTCATGGAGTCACACACATGACATCCACCACGGCTCTCCCAGAGGGTGGAAACAAGGGCTTTCACCTTAAATCTCTCTTAGAGAGAAATGCACTAACAAGGGCTTGCACCTCAAATCTCTCTCAAAGAGAAATGCATTGACAAGGGCTTGCACCTCAAATCTCTCTCAAAGTGAAATGCATTAAAGAGGATCACTAATACTGAGACTCCTCAGCTAGGGCTTCATTCTCCACCATACCAAGCTTGTCTCGAAAGTACACAAACTTTATCCTGGAGAGAAGCTTGGTGAGAATGTCTGACATCTGCTCATCAATGTTGATATACCTCAACTGAATTGCTTTCCTCAATACCATTTCTCTGATATAGTGGTATTTGATCTCCACATGCTTAGTTTTGTCATGAAACACAGGGTGACAGAAAGCTTCACACAACTCTGGTTATCACAATGAATGATAGTTGGCACCATTGATTTCCCAAACAATCCTGCAAGGAGCTTCTGCAGCCACACTCCTTCTCAAGCTGCCACACAAGCTGCAATATACTCGGCCTCTATTGTACTCAATGTTACAGATGACTGCTTCCTGCTGCACCAGGATATCATCGCAGACCCCAAACTGAAGCAACATCCAGAGGTGCTCCTCTTATCAGTGACACCTTGCCCAATCAGAATCAGTATAACAATGCAACTTCAAATCCACACCTAAAGAATATCTAAGCCCATATCCAACTGTGCCACGCAAGTATCTCAGGATATGTTTTGCTGCAACTAGATGTATCTGCCTGGGTTCACACATGAACTAACTAAGTGCACTCACTGCATAGCAGATATCCGGTCTAGTATTGACTAGATACATCAATGATCCAATCAACTGCCTGTACAACGTAGGATCCACCAGATCTAAACTAGCTGCCGCCTCTTTCAACTTATGCAAGTTGGTCTCCATAGGCATAGACATGGATTTGCAATCCATCATGCCAAATCTCTTCAGAATATCAATAGTATACTTCCCTTGACTTAGAATCATCTCATCTAGCTTCTGCCAAACTTCCAAGCCAAGGAAGTAATGCATGTAACCAAAATCCTTCATTTTAAATTCAGAAGCTAACTCCTTGTATTGAAAATGAGATGATCTTCTCCAGTAAGAAATAAAACAACATAAGGAACCAAAATCAACTAGCTCACCATCTTCTTCAGGTTCAGTAGGCTCCCTCTGAATCTTCAAGTACTTGCATCAATCTTCTGACCTCTTCGTCCAAGATTGCTTGCAATGCTTACCTTAGAGAAATGTTTTCCCATGCACACCTCTGATACTGTAGACAGTTCAGGATTGTCCTCATTGACCTCATCCCAGATCACTCTATTCTGAATAGGTTTGTGGAGCTACCAATGTCAAATCCATATGAAAATCTTGAGCAATTCTGATCTCAGCAATTGAAGGGATCCTCTAAGAATTTAGCGCCTAGTCTTGCAATACAATAATCTTCACTTCTTCTCAATGAGTTACAAAACTCCCTCTTGATCCCTGCTTCAAAGATTGCAAAGAAGACTTCTGGAAGTGAACTCCCTCTAGCCACCAACTCAGTCCTGTTGGCGTTTAAATTCGCACCTCTGGAATGCGTATTTGAAACGGACAGCTATGCACAGTAAAACTGCTCTTCAAATTAGGAGGGGAAGCTCCCTCTTGCTAATGGTGTTGAAAGAAAGTAAACTAAAAACTAAGTTGCCTATCTTTTTGATGAGCTTAGAGCACAAGGTTTATTAAACACAAACGTCGCAGCTGAGATTTTATGTTTAAGAACTTCAACTACGACTAACTTAAACTAAAGACGTTTCTAACTTCTCAAGTAATACGCAGAGCAAGAGAAACTAGAAATTAACAAGGTTGATCTTCTGACAAAATACTTCAATAAACTCTTTCTCAACAAACATCTACATACTTCAATGTAAGCTGAAATTAAGATCATAAAAGCATAACACAAATAACAGAAATCTGAGATGTTATATCAAGGCAAAGGAGGCTCATGATTTTATTACTCAAACTTCTGGAACAAAACTTACTACTAACATGCCTGGAACAAGAAATTGCAGCTAAAGAGGCTTACAATCTTGTTCTTACACAATAGGAACAGTAATTACAACAACTCCTTGTTGGCTAAAAGAGACTCAACAATTCGCTATCATAAAACAATTGAACAACACTTGAATAACAAATAGAAGGCACTTAGGCTCAGCATTTTGTTATCACTAGCATGGTTAAAACAAAGTGAACTGAAACTGAATAACAACTTGCTGCAATACAGGCTCACAATTTGTTATCACAATAACCGTTAAAGAAAACTAATGAGCAAAGGCTCTTATTTATAGGCAAGCAAAGGAGTAGGGAACCCTAAAATGTCCTTACTTTCACAGTCTAGGGCTTGCTCAGGAAGCAAGCTTTATTTCTAAATCTAGAAAGAAGATAACATCTAACACCTAAGAAAGCAGAAAAAGTAGGGAACGCCAACTATTACATTTATCTTCTTTCTCTTCTCAAAGAATGGATAAGAATTATTCCAAGAATAGAAAGAAAGCAGAAAGAAAGCTTCTAGAAGAAAGCTGCTTTAAATCTGTATGACATCCGCTAAAAAGCAGGAAACTGGGTCTTGGCTCGGTGCATCGATACTATCTAAGGAAAAGTTGCATTTTTCCAAGATATCCTCTCCATCTGCAATAGATCTCGGGAAATCTTCAACCTCATTGGCTGCCTTTTCAAACTTTGCTGACATCATGGAAGTGTGACTTGGCAGAGTCTTATGTTTTTCTTTCATTCACTTCAGTACAATCTTCTTACTATACTTGTCCTTGTGCATTTCCCGTATCCTTTCACATTCACCCTTTGAGATAGTGACATTTTCAGGCCAAGGGGGAATGGAAAAACACTTTTCGATCATATCAGGCTTCAAACTGCAAATCAATCTGCCACCAACTGATTGAATCTCCCTTGTACTCGGGTTGTAATGCTTGATGCAAACGATTACAACCCTAATTCATTGTGGAGCTGGAAGAGAACTGAGCTACTTTGATTGGAGGAGTAAACCCTAATTCCAACTTTTGATGCCCTAAAAAGATAGGCACCTCTTCTCTCCTGGGGCGCCCATGACAACCAGAGTTAGAAAATTTTCACAGTCTTCATCCTCTTTCTTCATTCTACATGCTTGCTCACCAACTCACCTTTTGTTCAATGCCTGAATGTTGAATCTGACACCTGGCAGCTGACTAACCTCCATTGATGACCTCGGAGCTCCTGTTATGCTTCTGAAAAAGCAGAATAGACCCAATAGGGCAAAACTGATTATTTTGAGATTCTGACTGCACCAGCCTGATATGGACGTATTTTGAGCCAATCAAAATCAATTTGAACTCTAACAGACCAACTTTCTATTTTTAGAAAGTTTTGCCAGTATTCGTTTCAAAAGAAACCCAGAAAAAGTTACTATTTTTAGAAAATTTCTAAAAATAGCAGTTTTCCTAAAAAGTAGGGATGAAAAATTGAGATCTCGGTTTTGTAGATTACGTCGCTCTTAGCAGGCCCAGATCGTCAGATTTTGGAAATTTCACATTTTAACCCCTCATGCAAGACACGCATACCCAAATTTTGACCTTTTTGACTAATTTATCAAGACTTCTACTCATTTCCTCAAAATGTCTAGGTGTAACAAAAATTTTAATTTTGGGGAACAAGTCCCATGGCTGCAAGTTATGACTTCACGCTTGATCGTTTCTTTGGTCGGCATGACTTCCTCACAAGATGCCTCAAGCCTTACATCACTAAGCAATCTCTCATCACCTTCTTGCTCCTAGAATTGTCCTGAAAGCATTTTAGAGAGAGATTACTAACAGTTTATAACTATCCAAAGAAATATCAAGGTTGGAATCATACAAGGTTTACAACTTCAAGTTATAGCATGAATACATAAGAATTTATGAACAATAATAAAACATAAATAAATAAATCAACCTATAAGAGAAATATATCAAAAGATCAGAATGAAGGGATAAAGAAACTTATCTTGATTGAATTCTGATATAACTCTTTCTTCCATCTTTTACTCCTCTCGAGAGTGCTAAACTCAGCACAACAAAAGACAATCTGCACAACTATAGATTTCTTGAATGCATTATGTAGTTAGCATGTAGAACCAACTCTCTCCAAGAGTTCAAGGCTCTATCATAGTTCATGCATTAGGAATGATATCAGTGTGACCAACTAATCACCATTGAAATTGCAATTCTCCTTTTATTTCAGAGTCACACTCAGAAATCTTCACAACCAGCATTAATTGACTTGCAACAAATGAAATCTTCAAAGGATCTTATGCTAGTGAACACAATTTCAAGAGAAACCACTATCTCTCTTTACTAATTACAAGTGATCCAAATAAATGAAGTAACTGAAATTCAGCCTAGAAAGGTGATTTCAAACAAAACAAAGAATACTTATCTCTTTAAATATTCTGATGGGTGCAAATACTGGACACAGTAAGATACGCTGCTCAGATCAGTACACAACCTTCACGGCTTGAACACAAGCCCATGACTTAGAATAGAAATTCCCTAGAATCCTTTTGAGGAGAGATCTCGTCCACATCCGCAAATGAAGCATGTTGATTAGGCCTGGTTGGGCAATCCTTTGCATAGTGACCAAACTTGTCACATCGAAAACATTGAACGCAAGATAGATCCTTCTTCTTCTTGAATGCAGGAGCACCATCTGATCCTTTATCTCTATTCCTCTTGAAGTATCCTTTCTTTCCTCCTTTTCCTTTCTTCTCTGAGGATTGAGCGGAAAGAACATGAATGTCTTCATTTGTAGAGCTTTGACCAATACCTCTCACAGCCAACCTAGACTCTTCTTGAATACAATCTGCCCTCAAACGATCAAACTTGGGAAGTTTGGATCTTGCACTAATTCCTTGAATGTAAGACTCCCAAGATGAAGGAAGACCATTAGGAGCCAACATGGTCAAATCCTTGACATCAACAATATGACCAATGGTAGAGAGTTGATCTCTCAATTCGGAAATCTTCATGAAGCGATGACAGGTTCTCCTTCTACCATCTTAACATGATGAAGTTGTTGCTTTAATGCAAGTGCACGGCTTGTGTTGTTGATCTCATACATCTCCTCCAAAGTCTTAAGCATCTCTCTTGCTGTCTTCAACTTAGAGATGATTGGTACAATATGGTCCTTCACGGAATCAACTAACATCTTCTTTGCCTTAGTATCTTTCTTCTTCCATTGAACCTTCTCTTCCTCATTAGTAGGCTCGGAAACTTTGCTCTCCACGAACTCAGCCAATTCATTTTCCTCCAAGCTGAGCATAATTCTAAATCTCCAAGATGTGAAATTTGTTGCTCCCTCAAGTCTGTCCTCGATCTTGAGTCCGTTCACTATCTTAATGAAGGGATAGATGTGATCAAAGATGAGATAAGAGTAACGCTGCAATACTAAATCTGATCAAGATCTTCTTCAAACCCACTCTAATACCATGTTAGTTTTTATGATCAGATTAGAGCACAGAAAATCAATTTGCATGGGCTTACTTCTACTTGCACACATGACTTGACAAATGGTGAATAGAACAATAAGAACAATGAGCAACTCACAGATGAAATCTTGATGTTAGGCTTATACATATGACAACTTGACAATGAACATAACAAGCAGCAGAAAAGAGACCTGTTATTGGAAGGTTTGTAGGGATTTAACAAATTCTTCATACATGATAAATGCTTAGGAACATCACGGAACAACAATGTTAGATCTCCCCATTTCCTCCCAGCTCCCACCGTACAATGTATCCCACATAATTATAAGAAAGTTGAAGCAAAAAATCTTGACACTGTAGTGCTCAGTGAAGATAAGAGTCAGTTCCAAAATGTGGCTTGAACACAATTTACCAAATATCTCAACAAGACTTGAGGAGGTATTGTTTGACACGATATATCGAATACAGAAATCCATAAGGTAAATTCTCATTAATCAATAAACAGATAATCTATCCACAATGGTCATTCATAAAAAGTAGATATGAATAATCTATGAAATATTGAAACTGATATATAAAATATTCAGAAACTAGAAATGCAAATTCTCATTCTTCAACATACAGAAATTATCCATGTGGTCATTTTTAAAACTAAATATGCATAATTCTAAAAATAGATAAGTAACATAAGTTATTCAAAGATTACCGCTCGATCCATATCAGGAGGATAGAAGTTTGCACCCTGTGGTTTGGCTTGAGGAAATGCTGCTCTAAATTTCAAACCCTCCCATCCAAAGACTGGCTTCACAGCTTCCTTGGACAGTTTGACAGCTGAATCAGCAGTGGTCAAAAAAGCCTTATTGTCATCAAGACATGACCTGTGTGCATAACATAAAATGTCTTCTGCCATGTCATTTCATACCATATAACAGTTATGCTTAAAACCTATCCTAAAATATAAATAAATGTATTGAAACCATCCTGTGTTTGCTCATGCAATTGTCATGTTTCATTTACAGAAAATACAACAAAAATTTGGAAATAATTTTCACACTAGACCTTTTCCTAAAGTTAAAAAGTAGAGGGAAAATAAAATATCTGTAAACATAAATTCTACCAAACTTGGAATTGAAATGCTGATATCATTCAAGACCATTACAAAAACATCCTTATTGAAATTGGGAAAAATTAAAAAACAATAAAGCTGTAGCCTGTAACTTATAGAATGGAATTTTGTCATCAGACATTGATGTCACATAACCTTATACATCCATGTCTGTACTTGTTGCCTTAAAATAGATTTTGAGTTAAGAGTTGTTAAAGTTATGTGCATTAAGACCATTGTGGGCAACCGTTTTACCAAGTACCAACTAACACTTCTTTTATATGTGCAAATTGGATTCTTCTAAAAAGTATTCACCATCCTCGATGGTATTAGGTAATCCTGCCCAAGTCAAACGTGAAAATTTATCGTTTTGAGAATGATTAACATGTTATATGTTTCATTAAAAAAGGGTTACAAAGCCAGGATGCCTTAGAGGAAAAGGTGATCAAAGAGAGCCCCTAAAGGGGAGCAAGAACAAAACAGATACCTTCTACATTTTTTAAATTTTATGGAATGCTCAAGCATATCAGCTATGAAGCTTGGCTTTTGCTAAAGTATAGTAAATAATGAGACAAGGGAGGAAATAAATAAGGCATCCATAGAGGAGCTAATACTGAAAACTTTCCGAGAGTCAACCATAAAAATAAAAAGTTGAAATTCACAACAAGATCATGCCTGGTCATCTGTACATAAATAGAAAGACCATACAAAAGCAGCTGAAGCATGCCAGACAACGCTGACAGTGTAAGCCGTCATTGTCTTTAGTCTTTTGTTGTAGTCGGCCGTAGTCAGCCATAGCATAGTTGGCCGTAGTCAGCTAGTTACTAATGTTAATAAAACTATAGTTGTAGTGGGAATAATTAAATGTCATGTAACTAAGTCCCGATTAGTGGTAAAGGGTTGTTATGAAAAGTCACAACGGTTGGTTGCTCAACCACCGCCGAGCGTTATATGTATTGAGTCTTTGTAGTCGGGAAGACATGATTGAATAGTGTGACATCTATATGTTTGTACATGTTGATACTTACTGAAAATGAATAGAAGCATTCCATATTTCAAGCATATTATGTTTTCGGATATGTTGTTCTGTTCTATGTTCTGTGCATAATCTAGTTTACTTCCGTAGTACGTTGAAATACACCCAATGAAGTAAACAGACAGAAGGTCATACTGATCGGTAAAACTGGATGAGATAGTTGTTGGAGAAACAAATGTTGTCTTTATTCCAAAACAAAGCATTTTGAAGTTTCTTGATTGATAATAAAGGCATTTGTCTTTATTCCTGTCCTACAAAGCAAACTGCTGATATAGTGACTAAACCATTGGTAAAGCCATATTTGTCAAGTTTAGACATAAATTTGGAATTGTTTCCAGTTTAGTCATTGAGGGGGGGCAGAGGGGTATTTGATTAATGTAGATTTGTCATATGAATAATATTGACAGTATTCAGATGTTAAACTTGTAAAGGCATAGAAGTTTTGTTTGGTTATGTTTGTGCTATCATTAGCACATTTGTTTTACATAGAGATTTATTTGTTATGAGATTGTTCCGCATTTATAAGACCTAGTTCATTTCTCTGGCTTATTTAACAAGCCTCTTTGCAATCTAATAGCAGAATGGCTCAAGAATATAGTGATTTTATTTACAAGCCCCAAAATACAGTTACTCAGAAGTTTATTTTGTTAGACCTTCAATGGCAACGGTTGTGTGGAAAAAACAATTTAGTTCTGCTAACTACCATGTAAAAGATGGAACAAAGATTTTCTCCATACCATGGGCTCTTATTAACCAAAAAATAGGCAAACTTCAGCTTATCAAGTTCAGAATCTTCAGAATGTTGCTCCAGCCAATTTTTTAATGCAGGGTTGCTACACCACACCTGAACATAAGTTCTTACATCTCAACAACAAATCAAACTAATGTAAATAATTAAATAATCACTGAAGAAAAAACAATAATAATCAAGTACTAGAGACCTCCATGGCTAAAGTCCAATTCAAGAAAGATGTAGAAATATGCACCAACCTGTTCATAGAATATGCAGTCCAAGACCTTAGCAGCCTCAACTGTAAGTACAAGCGCCTCTTTGTCTCCTTTGCTAAGTCCAGTTAACTATCACACAGAAAATTCCGTCATTAGAGTATTAATTACATTTCACATGGACAAACCTAAAAGTATTCACAACAATAGTTTCAAAATAAAATGATCCTGATCAGAGTCAGGCGAAAGTTAAGTGATGAATTGGTAAATATAGCAATCTCCTTCAAAAAGTAAAATCATCTCTGCTTATAATTAAATAAGCTACTTCTAATTTACATGAGAATGGCTGATTAAGTATGGAAACTTGAAATTTTATTTCATATTTCTTTAATTAACTATGCTGACAAGGCTGACTTGGCACTAAAATTCCATTATGATACTTATATCAGGATTCAACTATGTAGCTTTTGAGTCAAACTCCTTGACCCATATTTCATGAGTAGTGGTTCAAACGAACCCATCTCTCATAAGAATGAATGGTTCACTTACCACTCACTGCATCTGGCTGATACTCCCAAGGGTGAAGCATTGGCACTTCCCGGCAGGTCACCCATCCCAGTACTACTCAACTGAAGTCCTGCTATGAAAGGCAATCTTTACCTCAAAAGGAAGCCATGTTATGGCTAAATATCAAGTGATGATTCAAGAGCCTACCATAAGAACTGTCAAGAAATAGCTCCCCAAGGCTGAAGTGCATGAGACAAGTGAGAATTCTCCTATGGAACTTGAGGATCATGAAGTAAGTCTACCCCATTTTTGAAGTAGCTACTCCATTTGGAATGCTATGGCTAAACAAAATAACCTTCATGATGTTATCAGGGATCTTACGAGAGGAATAAAAGCTCTCAAAAAGGAGATTGCCCCATTTCATCAGGTCTTCCAAGCCCAGAGCTTATGGGGAACTGTTGTTAGGCGCTGAGTATGTTTCATAAATAAGCAGTCTCATGCTGTGGCCAATAAGTATATCATCTGTCATATTAGAGTGATAGGAAGCCCATGCTTCTGCTTATTCTTCATATTAAGAATCATATTGGAAGCCTAAGGCATCACATGCTTTCTGTCTTGTCATAAAGTATGCATCATGGACAACAATGAGCCTTGAGAAGTAGATGGTAATGGTCAAATAAGGAAAAAAAATTCAAGTGTCTCTCTGTGGATCTCTGTTCTGGTCTACTTGATATCTGTCATTGTGGTCCATGTCCGATATCTCATGAATGGGAATAGTGTATTGGCCTCTTCTGTATCTTGTAGTCAACAAGATGAACCTATGTTTACAGTTTAGTTTTTGTAATTTGCTGTCATAGCTCAGTTGCAATATAATCTGTTTTATCAACCAAAACAATAATCACAATAGATGATAGATGGAAAGAGAGCAAACTTCTAAAATAACAAGTAAAAGAAAAGTTAACTAAAACAAACAATACCCCATGAGTAACGCATGCGATGTCACACTTTCCTTAGCTCATAAGGACTACCATCAATTACATTGGTGATACATTTAAAACAATACATCCTAAACTCTATTGAAATGCATTCGGCCTTAACAAAATGAAAATTTGAGAAATATTTTCTTTTATCTTCACTTACGAATAGAACTATGGAATATCAAACTTATTTCTAATAAGAAAACAAATATGTCTTAGCCAAATTGAGTCCACAAAAAGCAAAATCATCAAATGGAAGTTCAGTTCATTCTACTATTGCTGATCAAAGAAACAGCGTACTGTTACCAACCTCTGCTGTAAGATTCACTGGTTTATATCTGTTGAGCATCTTTTGTATACTCAGCAATCTTTCTTTTGTATTTTCTTTGTATCTGCACTCAAAACATTTGTGATTTAGAAGATGTATTTGAAAAATCGATACATCAGAACTTGATGTGATGAATTGGAAACAAGGATATCAAAATTTAACATTTTTTCTCTTTCAAGCCCATAGAAATCCTAACGATGCACTCTGCATATAGATGGTTATTTTACATCAAAAACTTAATTTCAGAACAAGAACTGCCTCAACAATATAATTTTCACAGAATTTATTTTCCTTTTCTAAGAGGTAATGAGAGGCTATGGGACTTTCCTCTAAAAAACCATAGAAGCTTTTGAAGATTTATTGCACATCATTTTTACATATACATATACGTGACTTTTCTCAACTTGCAATACCTCATGTAGATACAAGCTAAGGGTAAAGGTGAATTTTGTTAGGTACTATACTGACAACCACACCAACATAAGTTCTCCCTCCCTCTCTCATGCACCTATAGATTTCATTGGTACATCTTTTAATTTTTTTATGCTCACCTCCAAATTTCGCAGATACATTTTTTTAATGCATAGGCAGCAATTTTGTTATTTGTTCCCCTGCTTAACTACATCAACATGTGCTGTTTATAAATAAAAGCATATGATTATTTTTAAAAGCAATGATTATCATGTTTTTTACCATAGTCACATATAATCACGCCCTAATGGTTGCATGTATAACCAGCATTATTTCATGTGACCAATTACATGTCCTTCGTCAACTACTATGAAGAGCTCTCTTTCTCATTGGTACATTTTTTTGTGCAATTCTAAATTTCAAGAATACAATTTTTTATCATGTTTTTTACCATGGTAAATAATAGTGCCCTAATGATTGCAGGTATAACCAGCATTATTTCATGTTACCAATTACATATCCTTCATTGAGTAGTATCAACTTCAAGAGCTCTCTTACAGTTTGTAATGGTGAAACTCACATGCCCATGCAAATTCTCATTTAGTTTTGGGCCCATTTTGATGGAATGCCTTAATACAATTACATAGCAACAAGTGACACACTCTTGTGCTGAGTTGGCTCATTTCCCCAATCCTTATCCATATTCATTTACTCCTACATACAAACATTTTGATAAATTGAACTTCATCTTGACCCTATTTGCACCTATTTACACACTGTTGCCCCATTATCAGCGCAAACTTCCAATACATATTCCAAATTATAAGATCTACATTTCCCTGTCCTAGATTAGTCCCACAATGCTCAAGTTTGATCCCTAGCTACTCAAGATTGACTCCAAAATTCAACTTTTCAAATTCAAAATTGCCTTCAACTACCTTTTCCTACTAATCATTGGGAGCCACTTGCTACACATTTGAGTGACTTATTGCTATGTATTGGTATTTTAATACATTCATTTGTGCGACTAGACATGTCCAAGAATAGCAAGGAAATTTTAATCATCAAAGAGAAACCATTCTAGGACACTTGGACTTTGGAGCTTAAAAGGAATCCTTTGCATCAAAATATGTAACATACACCCCTGTTGTTGTTTTTTTAAACTCACTGACTGCTGTTTGCTTGTTTACTGTTTGGTTTGTGTATGTTTTTGTTGTACCCAAACCAATATTTTTTTTGCATCACTAATGCATTTTGCTTAATTGAGTTTTATCTTGTTAAAGTGATGACAGAAGGTCATTTTTGGGATTTTTAAATATGGAGCTTGTGTCAGTTTCATGTCAGTCTGTTACTGAGGAAATTCAAGAAAAGTGGAAATCTGAAGGAAGATCGTCAAATTTTTCTATCTCTGGAGAGGGGAGCATATTTTTGAAAAGGCGCCCTATCTTTTAGGGGCTCAAATCCTGTTTATAGGGTTTGTAACCTCCAGCAGACATTTGTTCGATACCACACCAGCTTCGCAACGAGCTATCAAGCCTATCAAACGAACTTGTTTTGTTCGAGTTACGGAAGATATAGCAGAAAACAAGAGGAATGACAAAATTGGCTAACACTAGAGAAAAGAGCAACTTTTGAGAAAGGCGCCTATCTTTTTGAGGTGTCAAATGAAGGTTTTTGACTAAATGCCACCCGAGATGTTTGTCTCACATCTGCTTAGGTTTCGCAATGCATCCATCAGTGGATGAATCTGAGTTGCTGGATTACCTGAGCCGAGGTCAAACATGGGGTCAAATCTTGGTCAAAATATCAAGGAAAAAAGCAAAAGAGCACATTTTTAGAAAGGCGCCTGAGCTTTTGAAGCCTTTAATGCCTTTTTCTAAATGTTCTCAGATATTCAGCTTGTCTGTGTTACGTTCAGCTTTCCGTTGCCTGTCTCCGTCAGATTAGAAGATGACCTGTCAGCCTGCAGTCGAAGTTTTAGTGTTACTTTGGTCAGTTCCAAAAATGGCTAACTCTGGAGGAAAAAGAGCAACTTTTCAAAAAGGTGCCCTTGATTTTCACCCCTCAGATGATGTTTTCTGAAGAAATGTACCTTTGTAGTTGTCATATGGAATGAAGTCAGCTCCGCAGTGAACCAGTTAATCAGTTCTGAAACTTTGTCAGTCAGAAGTTATGGAGGATTTTTTTTCCCTTCGTAAAAGATGAAGATGGAGAAAATTTGACTTTAACTAAGTCTGAGCAAAAGAGTAGCTTTTGAAAAGGGCACTTGGGTTTTGAGCCTTTAGATCTTAGTTTTATGGCCTGCAGTCTCAAGGTATCTTTTGATCAGTTTTTGTCCTGCTCTGCAATGCACCTATCAGCTAGTCAATCGGTGAGACCAGTCAGCCAGTGTCAGAGGTTGAACAAAGGTTCCGAAAGAGGTTCAAATTTCAGTTTTCATGAAAATGGCTAAGTCTAGAGAAAAACACCAAAAGTCAAAGGTGGTTTTTCAAAACTTGAAAACCACATGTGCGCCTAAAAGAGGAATTTTGAATATTGCTAAATATTTGAATTTTGACTTTCAGTTAGACTGAACGATTTCTGGGTTGTCATCTCCAATTAACATTTTGTCATGTTGAGTGCTTTGTCAGTTTTGCATGTTGAGTTAACTAATTTGCATGTTCAGTTAACTGACTTTGCATGTTGAGTTACTGTTTTGCATGTCCACTTCACTGAAGTGCATGTTTGAAAATCAACTTGAGCTTTAATGCATGGTGCATATTTGAGTTTTGTGAAGTTGGCGCTTCATTATGGATTTTAACTTCAGTCTTCAAAATGGACACTTTAGTTAGGATTTTTAACTAATGATTTAAAGCGTGGATTTTGAGTTCTCAAAAATGGCGACCTTAATATGGAATTGTCAACTGATGATTAATATGCATGATGCTTTAAATGGATTTTGCAATTGAAGTCTTAATATGGCGACTTTAGTCTTAAAGCATGGTGCTTTATTTAGCTCATTTTAGTCTTCAGTTAACTGAATTGAGAGCCAATCATTGGCTAGGCGTGGATTTTTGAGGTCCAATCACAAGCCAAGCGCCATTTTTAAGGTTGCATGTATTTCTTACGAATTTTAGTGATAAAAGTCTATTTATTCAAACTTAGGCGTCCATTATTCTTCATCCCAAGCTTAGAGAAATACATTCTTCTTGAGTAAGCAGCGATTTGAAGTGCTACAGGTGTCAGATTTCAGCGTTCTTTGTAGCAACGGATTCAGTTTGTTCAAAAGAAGAATATTCCAGACTTTGTTTTCAATTTGCATGCAGGTTTCATCGAATTCAAAAACAGAGATAGGCGAATTCTACAAAACCAAAGCAAATAAAACCTTCTTTATTTTGTCTTATTTCTTCTATTTCTCATCTTAGGTACTTTCTTCGCATGTCAAAGAAATTCAGCGTATTTTCAGAGTTTGATCATCTGGGTTCGCATACTTCAGTATTTGCAGCAAAACCCATGTCTTAGATTTTTTTGAGAAAATTGCCCTGTAGCCTTCATTCTGAAGCTTTGTGCTTTTTCTCCGAGAATCTCTTTGCATGTGGGCCTAAAACACATTTTTTCGAGAATCGAGCTATCTAGGTTGTCTTAGAATTTGATTCTGCACAAAACCCATGTTTCAGAAAAATTCCGAAAAATTTTCCTGCCATAGGCTATTTTTAGCCTTGTTCAGATATTTTCAGCTTTTCTAGAAAGTTGTCTAAGTATATTCGACTTTACAGTCAAAAGTCTTCATTTTCAAAATGCAGTTCAATTTCATTGATTATAAGACCAAATCGGTTCTTATACATGATTTTGTCAGAACTTCAGACATGGACTTAAGTCATGTTTATCCAGTGATTAATCTAAGCAGTTTGGAGGGTATTAGTAGCAATTCATTGAGAAATCTTGAACGTTCCGGATTGCTGGCAGCGGCATCTATTCCTGTCACCACTTTTGATCTCGACTTTGTTCTTGCTTGTATCAAGCATTATGACTCGTCTTCACGACCAATCAGGTCTGCTGATGGGAGGGTTATCTGTCGTCTTAAACCGAAGGATATAGAGAAATGCTTCGCTATTCCTCCTCGTTCAGATAATTTTACTGTAGTTATTGAGGCCTGTGAGAAGATATGGGATGGAGATCAAGAACGTTCACAAAGAAAGGTGGCTCAGAGATGGCTGAAAGTTCAAAAGACTAACATGCCTAAAAAGGTTGGTCATGGTGAATTCAAGGATGAAGTTGTTGTTTTGATAACTTTGCTCAATCGAGTTACAGGTCAAGAACATGCTATCATTTTCCGACCGTGGATTTTTTACCTTATCTCCAAAATTCTTGATGGCACAGAACATTTTGACTGGGCTATGTTGATTAGTGATTGCCTACATCAGCAGATTACTGATTTTCTCAGGTTTCATGAGTTTCATATGGTGTCCTACTTGGTCTACTTAGTTGCATTTCAAGGCAACTACAGACATCTAAAAACTAATGGCACTCTTGGTGTTCAATGTGTTCACAAGTACTATTCTCAGTTGGAGTTTTCTAAATCTGAACAAGATTTACGAGCAGTGAATAATCACTTTTCTATGAGGGCAGTCAGAGCTCTTGACAACGAAATGCATATTTGTATTTTTGCCGAGGCAAAATCAGCGATGGAGACTTGGGAGGATTGGTTTATCCAATTCCCTACTTTCACATACATCCGGGTTTATGGATATGTTGGAGAGCCTCTGATGTTGCCGAGGTATCCTTCAAACAAGATCATCTTCATGGAGTTTCCCAGACAGATGCAACACATTCATTCCTTTCTTCGCAGTCGTCATAAGACTACGACTACTTTTCCGTTTGGATTGCGCATTTTCACATGCAGAACTGCAGCAGATGCCAAGCATGTGTCAACCGAGATGGAAAGATTCAAACTTAAAACTCATACTGAGAGGCATTCCTATGATCCTTTGGGTCACTATGCAGCCAGGTTAGAGCGAGGGATTGCACATAAGCCAGCACTTGAAGATTTCTGGGCTAATTGTGAAGATGAATTCGAGGTTCGTTGTCGTCACTATTGTAGACTCACTATCGCTCAACTCTCTAATTACCTATTAGAAGATGTTGATGGTTTATTAGATGACGATGGAGAAGTTCTTCTCAATTCATATGTCAAGGATCAAATTGCTCGGCAGCCACTTCGCTCACCAGATTGGTATGCTAAGGAGAATGCTTCTATTGAGGATGTGTCTAGATCGGTTATCAAGACTAGCAAGTAGTTCTTAGAGAGTAAACGAAGGCAAAAGTCAGTTTCTGTGACAAAGCCGCCAGTGAATTTTTCTTCATTACCTTCTACTTCGAGGTCAAGGCCTCGAGTTAAGGCTATTGTAACGCCACCTAAAGGAGTTAGACTCAGTGGAAACACAGGAAAGAGGACTACTGGTAAATGGAAGCAGAAGCAGGTTGAGAATGTACCTGAAATTCCAATAGAGACAGTCATTCAGGCTGAGCCTCGTGTTTCACCTCCTAGTTCACCACATGTGCAACCTATTGATATAGATTCAGAGCCTGAGATACAAGTTCGAGTAGGATCGGAGACAACTGAACCACCACAGGTTGATACATCAAGGACAGTCTCTCCTCGAATTGATAACATTGTTCAGTCTTGTTGGCTCGAGAGGTCTTTGGGGAGACAGAGGCAAGAACCTTCATATAATCTTCATTTATCTGAGTTCGATGAACCTTATCAGAGAAGGTCGAACAAGAAAATCAAGAAGCAGGTGCATATCGAGAAGACTCCAGAATCAGAGATCGTTATAGAGGTTGCTACTCCTCCAGAGGGTAAGAGCCTAGATGAGGTTGAAGTCGGAGTTGATTCGTGATAACCTTGAGGGAGATCCTATGGCGGCTAAGTTGGAGAATATTTTAGTTATTTCAGCTAGTTTCAAGAAGGCGGCTGAAGATGTCAGAGAATGCATGCATACAATCAAGGAAAGTGACAGAGAACTGAAGAAACAGATTGTTGTTTTGGACAGCATCAAAGTGCCAGAAGACAGAGAGATTGATGAGTTCTTGGTCGAGGTGTTAGACCGAGATGACGTGGAGTGATCTGCCAGTTGGAACCTACAGTTAATTTCGAGGATAGAATCAAGAGCAGCAGTTAACTCGACTTTCAGTCTTGAGTTCACTTGCTGACTTCATACATGCTTATCTCTTCCTTGGGATTATCTTCACAGGAGTTAGGGTTAGGGTTTTCAATTAACTGAGGGTAGTGTCCAATTAACTTTGCTTTTAATAAGGACGTGCATGCTTGCACATTGTCCATTTAGGTTAGATGTATCGGTTAACTGATGGTAGCTTTCCAGTTAACTATATAGTTTACTTTATTAGGGTTTAGTAATAAATTTTGCATGCAATGCAAGACTATAGTTGACTCAAGGTGATTTTAGGGTTCCCTACACCTTTTGATGTCTATAAATAAGAGTTTTTGCTCATTTGTAAATAACTTTTGCACGAGAGAGGAATATATGCTATGCCTACCTTGCCTTCAATATTACTCATTTTGTATCTGTTCATGCGTATTTACTATTATGATGAATTGTTATGCCACTTGGGTTTCATGCAATTATGATGGTGAATTCTTTCCTTAGTTAGATCAAATATGTTTTGTGTTCAATAAACTTGTTCAGATTGAGCTGATAGATGTGCCACCTTGCCTTCAAGTTGAGAATTTGTTCTTGTTTATCGTATGGTGTTTTGTGAATAATAAACTTGTTTAGATTGAGCTAATAGATGTGCCACCTTGCCTTCAAGTTGAGAATCTATACTTGTTTATCGTCAGATAGTCATCCTTGCTCCATTTCCTCATGCTCTGTTTTCTTGAGGAAACTAGATAGATTTTAAGTAATTAGCCTAGTTGTAGTTAGTAATCTGCGAAACCAGAAAATACTTAGCTGCAACGTATATAGTTTTCGAGAAAGCCTTGTACCTCTTACAGCTGAGACAAAAAGACAGGATATAGTTTAGTTTATTTTCCTTTACAAGTACTTTTGTCAAGCACAACAAGGGAGCTTCCCCTCCTAATTTGAAGAGCACTCATTGCGTAGTGTGCATAGTTGTCCGTACCAACTCTTACTCCAGAGGTGCTAGTTGTTATGCCAATAGTTTTCAATGCATTTACAAGGAGTATAACATCACAATAAACAATGCAAATAACGAGAAGTGCTAGAAGATAACAATGCCATACATAACAGATTGCAACATATTGAAAAAGCAATAGTTTCAGATGTAAATCAGAATCATTACAATATATAATCAAACCTGATACATGAAGTTTCAGACCTGAGATTGGCCATACAACAGCAACAATATAGCTCCAATCACCTCCAAACTCCTTAATGAAGACGGGTTGAGGGTCCTTCAAGTTTCTATGCCCCCAAACAGCCACCAAGCACTGAAACTGGACTGATATGGATAAGGTTATCCAACAGTAATCCCAACCTTTGAGACTCTGGAAATGGTACGGCCCTTCTTGAGGGCGATTTTTTCTTAAAAATCAGACCTTCACCAAAAACCCTAAATGAGGACTTGAAATGTGGCACCAAGGAATGAGGAATCTGATTTTTTAATACCCAAAATGGCTCGCCAAGTATCCAAGGAGTTATGAAAGATTCAACCTTCAGCCCCTGGGAAAAAACTGAGTTTCCAGAACTTCTAATAAAGTATATCAGACCTCAAAAACACACCAAAAATGCCTACCAAACACCTCCAAAATGACGCAGACTTCAAAACACACTAACATCAACAAACCCAAATCACAATACTATATAAATCTTCACTTGTTTTACCAATCAAACCCTGAAAATCAGAACTCTGTTGAAGCACTCTGTGATCCCTAGATGGAACCACTCAAAATCTGACTAGGGTGGATCTCTCACCACCGAAATCAGCTCAATACAGCGAGGGTTTTCATCCTCAACAAGCAGCCCAAGTACTCTGGAGACATTCCAGCAACATTCTGTTAAGTTGTCAAAAAGATGTCCAAATGAGAGCCAAAATGAAGTTTTATAGAGAGAGAGGGAATTAGGGCGACTTTAGGGTTTGAATTGCTTTTTCCCTCCTAAAATCCATGCCACCCCTTATGAGCTTGTTGTACCCAAAATAATTTTTTGACATTTTGCTTAAATTGAACTAAATCATGTAAAATTGTTGTCAAAAGTATGTTTTAGGTCAAACCAAACATAGGGTTTTTGTGGGTTTATGTCAAGGAAGATGCTTGCAAATTTCTGAAAATTAGAAAATTAGGGTTTCAAATCCCTATTTTTAGGAAAACCCCTGAAAATAGGACCTTTCCAGAATTAGTTGAAAATGATCTTGATAGGATAAATTGGCTTCACGATCACACTAGTCAAGTCAGAGTCACCAAAAAGTTTGTTTTACTCTGGTGGGTCTATTTTCATTTTTCAAGAAGAAAGCTAGGACCTTTGCAGCCATTAATGGCAGAATGGCCAGTACCAGGTGGAGAAATCTAAACCTCAAAAGCTTCAATGAAGAATCCATGGCGAAAATGCTCAAAAAGATGCTCTGCGACAAAGGGGATTCTCAAAAGTGAAAAATGTTGAAAATTGGCTAAGTCTGGAGAATGCACGCCTTGCTACCAAGAGGAGGCTGGGCAGTCAAATGCCTTAGCCATTTTTCCAACACTCGTACACACAGCATGGTGAAAGTGATTGCCAAGACGCACGCATTCACATCGTCAACAACAATGCTCGCATCAGTCAAGCTACACGGCGAACGTGAGACATGAAGAGATGAATATTTTTTTTCAAAGGAATGATGAAACTACAAGCTAAAAGCGCCCTTGCTCGCCAGGGGCGCCCTTGGATTTAAGAGGTCAAATACAGTCATCAAATTCATCTGAAGCAGTCATCTTCTTCATACTCCTGTTGGCTTTCCAACAAAACATTCAACAAGATCATCTAATTCAGTGATCATCGGCAAACGTTGACGGAGTATGGAGATGCTACAAGCGAGAAACATCCAAAATGGCAGTTTGACATGAAAAAGGCGCCCCTACTAAAGAAAGGTGCCCTTAAATAAGATGATGAAGATGTCACTTCCTAAAAAATGTTGTCTTCATGAGATCTCTCCAACTTCGCAACAAACCAATCAGCAAGCCTGCAAGACACATCAAGCGACAACAACGGTTGATCATTAGAGCATGTAGATTGAAGGATAAATCAGTGAGCTTCAAGGTAAAAGTGCCCCTGCTGGCCAGGGGCACCCTTCTTTTTGAGACACCTGATGAAAGAATCAACAACTGCTTTGTGTAAGGCATTTGTGCAGCTCCCTCTCAGCCTCTTGATCAATCCAACAACATGTTCATTGGACCTGTCAAGCAATCAGAGGCATTGATCAAGCAAAAAACACTAGAGATGGAGACTAAATGAAGAACATTAGAAAATGTGCTAAGTGTCAAGAAAGCGCCCCTACTAAAAAGGCGCCCTTTCTTTTGGGCATGCAGATGCAGTCTTTTTGTTAAGTGACCTCCAGGATGACCTCCATTTTGATCGATCTCGACAACGAAACCGTCAGCGAAGTCATCCGACAAAGCTATCATCTGACGACAAAGATCAAACTGAGGCAGTTTTCAACATGAAAATAACTGGTCAAAAAGCCAAAAGCACCCCTGCTAAAGAAAGGCGCCCTTGCTTTGGAAGACCTAAAACTAACTTTCAGAAGCTGTGAAACCAGTCACCCTTTCCGGGACTGAGTTGGTTATCTGATGAATTGTCAAGCGAGATCATCAGACTCGTCAATCAACGGCAATATCAGATCGAAGCACGGATGGTCTAAATGGAGAAACTAAAAGACAGTCATAAAAATTGACCAGGTCAAGTGAAAAAGCGCCCCTGCTGAAGGAAGGCGCCCAGTCTTTTGGAGAATTTGATTCAGTTTTCACGCTTAACATCTCCCAGGCACATCTCTTCAGCATGGTTCCAGCTCAAAAACGAATCTATCAGCAGCTGCTCAAGATCAACTGAACGACCAAGAGCAAGGATCGAACAGAGGATCTTCAAAACAAAAAAATAATGAAAAAGTGTTAAAAATTCATAAAGGATGCCTAAACTAGTCAAAGCAAGATTTGTTGACTAAGAGATTTTGGAGGCAAACTTAGTTCAAACAACCCACAATCAGTGGAAATCAGTTTTTAGAACTCCAAATCAAGCCAAATCACTCCAAAATCATGAGTTGGCACCCAAATTTGAAGGATTCAAACTTGAATCAATATGTACCAACTCTAGGCATCCCATTTGATTATTTCTTTTGTAGGTTGAAGATCAAAACAGCCATTTGCTCTCCAAGGCGTATTTCCAAGATCTGACTGAGGTTTTGGATCGTTCTTCATTATTTTTGAAGATAAGTGGCACAAAGGGATTTCTTCTCAAAGGTTGCATCTAGAAGCATATTTTTCCAAAAAGGCAAAGAATGACTTCCAATCTTCCTCTTGTCTTATTCCTCTGTTTTGTCTTAAAACTTCTTGCATGTCCAAGAAAACAGCAGATAATCACAGATCTGACCAACTAGGTATGATCAGCATAGCATATTCAACAAAACCCACATGCCAGATTCTACCAGAAAAAGTTGTCATGCTGCCCCTATTTTCTAGGGTTTCGGAAAAAGTCACAATTTCAAAAATCAGACAAACTGGGTTTGTTCATCTTTGAAGCGCCAACAATACCCATGTGTCAGTTTTTTCGGGGAAAAATAAGCCTCTGCTACCTTTGAAACCTCTGCCCCGAAGGGCTCTTGCACAAACGATGAAAAGTGAGTTTTTGGGATTTCTAATGTTTTGGGTCCATTTAGAAAATTATTCTAAACAAAACCCACGTCTCAGATTTTTTCATAAAAATTATCCCTCGGTAGGCTATTTTTAGCAGTGGCAGAAAAAGTTGTCTGAACATATCTATGTTTACAGTCAACAGTCGAGTTTTTCATAATACAGTACTCTCAAGTTGAAATCAAACCCAAAATGGTCCTACTTCACAACTTCCTGAAAATACTCGACACGAACATGCATCAAGGAAAGCCCATAGTCAAGTTGGACGCCCTGGAAGGCGTAAATGACATCACCGTTCAATGAATAGCCGAATAAGGAAGGTAGTCATTCCAAACACAGAGCCGCCATCGGTTACTACCACACTACCTTCCACATTCCATGTCACCAAGCTGGATGATGCAGCTACAAAGAAGATCGAATATCAAAAGCAGATTGCAAGAGGCAGAAGAAGTCAACGCCTGGTTAGAAGAACTGTTGACTGGAGGTGGTGAGGTGTAAAGCACCCACAAAGGACGTTCTACCCTCCAGAATAGCATTAATGGTGACTGAAGTTAACTTGATGCCCCTTTCCAAGTTAACTCCAAGTCCCACAGATCATGCATGTCAGATCCCATTAATTGTGGATGTCTATTTTTGACTTCCACGATTTGTGGATCTCATATCTCCACTAAATATGGATGTCTATTTTGGACACATTTTGTAATTAAAGTTCACTTGTAGTTTAGTTTCAATCAACCGAAGTAGACTTCCGGTTGACTGTTTGTTTAGTTTCAGTTAACTGAAGTAGATTTCCAATTAACTGCTTGCTCACCTACTTTTAGACATAGGAATAAATCTTGTTGATTGATTGGCAAGAACTGATTGTTAACTCAAGGAGACTTTCGGGTTGCCTACTCCTTTGAGTTCTATAAATAAGAGTCTTGGGCTCATTATTTGTTAACCTTTACTTACTATGCAAAATTACTGCGCCATTGTTGCCAACAAGTTTGAAAGTGATTATTTGTTCACTCTTGGATGAGAGTTAATTGGTTGATAGTAATTGTGCATGATTTTGTGCCTTTGCTGTCCCAATCTTTGTAATTCGTTTAGAAAGCTTGAAGAAGGAAATCAAAGGGCACATGCAATTTGATCTAAAGTTTTGAGTTCTTCCAAACATCTTGTGTTTATAGCTTGTTTCAATCTCCTCCTCGGATAGGGGTTCCTCCTCCTTGAATATTTTTTTATTAATAGTTATCGTGTGATGTTGTTTAATGGATTGTCTTTCAACCTATACTTCGGACAGGGGTTCCTCCTTCTTATCAAGTTTGTCGGCCAAATCATCGTAATTTGTTGTTTCTAGAAAGTTGTTTCCTAGCCTATACCTCGGACAGGGGTTCCTCCTCCTTGGCAAGTCTTAGATCCAACTTACCGTAAATAGTGTTTGCTTGCATAAAACCTTATCCCAGCATATATCCGAGAGTTCAGAGCCTTAGCCATATTCTAAGGAGACGACGGATTCAAGTGATCCAACCAATCCATTCCCACTCCTATGCCCTCATGCTCGGTTAATCTTGAGGATATAGGATAGATTAAAAGCTAGTTTAGTCGTAGTTAAGATCTGTAGAAACCAGAGAAAAGCTTAGTTATGATGCATTGTGTTTATGCACCCTTGTGTCCTACTGCTGAGTAAAAAAGATAGGAACCTTAGTACTTTTTTACGCATACATCAACAAAGAGGGTTCTTCCTCTCTATAATCCGAAGGAGTAGTACTATAACACTTGCAATAGCTGACCATTTCCAATAAGCACTCCAGAGGTGCTAATTGAAACGCCAACAGAGCCTTAGAAAATTCAATAAATTAAAATATCTTATTCCTCCTTGGGCGTCCTTGCTCATGAGGAAACTATTCCGCACTATTCAGCCTTCTAAAACAACATTAAGTTATCACCTTAGGCACCAAGGTACTTTTTAATGACCACCTACCCCCTCACTTAAGTTATAAAGTTATTTTATAAAAATAACTTAAGTGACTGATAAAAAGCAAATATTAAATAATCCAACCTTAGGCTCTCCAATGCCACCATAGAAATAACACTGCTGAGAACACTATGGGCTTGAGAGCACTTTCCCGAAATAGACTGAAATATCCCTAGCCAAATCTGATCTTTATTTTGTGTTTTTACTGCTTGGGAATTTTGTCAAACAATTATCTTGCAAACTTCTTTCAGCTGGTAAATTATTTCTCTTTTGGTTTTTCCACATATAGTGATATGATATGCATGAATTTCACTCAACTAACTTGTAATGTCCCCTTCTAGTTGACATCGACATATCAGCAGGATTAGCCTATTAACGGTTCTCGTAGGCTAATGAGGCATGGTGAGAGAGTCATCTTGCAGTCACTTGGTGATTACTTGGCTCAGTTTTTGATTGGAGTAAGGTTTTCCATTATATTTCATCATTATTTCTATTTATGGAAACCTTATTTTATAATTTGATGTTGAGATGCACTTTATTAATAATATAATATTTTAATATTTCATAAAGTGCAAAAATTAAAATACTGGAATCTTCTAGAAGTCAAAGGATAATATTATTTTATTAAGGCCGACCTCTAGAGGAAATGCATAAATAGACCTTGAAGTCTCACCATTTGGTCATGCAGATTTGATGAATTGTTGGTTGGTGAATTCTTCTTGAGTATTTGTGGAGCCAAGTGGTCTGCAGATAATCAGATTGTCTTTGGGAACGAAAACTCCCATTGATAGCAATTTTGAGGGTGCGAAATATCACCTGAATTATTGCATTTTGGAGGTGATATATCAGTCATCTCAATTGGGGCAAAATTGGTGGCCATTGGCCAATTTTGATAAATCGATTTGGAGATTTTGCATTGAAGATTATAGCTAACATTTGGAGTATTGGTTCTTCATTCATTGACATTGATTTCCTTCAACATCTTGGTTTGGAGAGCAGATTATAATAGTGGAGAATGATAATAAAATTCAGACTTTCAGTCATCATAAGGGACGCCCTTGGAGCTACGAATTTATTGATAAGGCCTTATTTATGCATCGATTTCCTTCATTGTTGGGAGCGCTCACTTTCTAGAGGCTTGGCAAAGATATTAGAAGCAATTGGAGGCAGAAATCTGTTGGTGATTATTTAATTTTATCAAGGCAGGTCAGAACAGGGGCGACTTGGAAATAAATTCGATTCAGCTTGGGAGAGTGCTATTTTGTTTGCAATTTGGTTCCTACATCAGCTCTTCAACTTGGCGTCTCCATCCAACCAGGTTCCTTTGTCATTTGGCATTAGTTGCATAACATGTTGTATTGTTTTAGTAGGCAGCTGTAGGTTGCATTCATATCAACAAGTTCTATATGAGTTGACATCATTGTAAAAGCCAAGAGTCTTGGCCATTTTGAATAATTATTGTATTGGTCATTTATTGGAAATCAAGGAGGAATAAGTAGATGATTAATTATACTTGTTGTCATGCATTTAAATATATTGTACTCAGCCTAGTAGTATGCATGCCAACTGTTTGACAAAATGTCAAATGGCTGTAGGTGATTAGTATGTTTAGAATATCCATTCTTATGCATTAAAAGAGAAAAAGAAGTTTTCCTTGCATCTAGAATAGAGTATTAGCTTTCTTGCATTATTCTATAAGCATTTGAAGCACCCTATTTTCATGATTCATAAGAACTATCAGTCTGAAACACAAAACCAGCAAGTAAGCATTTTGCATACAAAGTGTTTGACAAAATTACAAGTCAACTATTTGCAAGTTTAAGGGGCAGTTTGGGCTAGGCTCATTACATAACTTAACGCAATGATTGCAAATGAAAAGAGTTATGCAATGCAAGTATTTTCTGATTTTCAAGACCCTATGATAACTGAAAATGAAGTGCAACTAGTCAAAATGTACAGCTACAGCAAATTGACATTTTTACAAACACTTGTCATGCAACCCAAACTCCAATAGTTATTGCAATGCAAACTGATTACAATGCTGTGATAACTTCAGTTCTGATCGCCCTTTTAGAGAGACGATTTACAATGCCAAATAAAGATATGTGACCCAGCATTACAAGATACAATGCAATTACAAGTTGCTGTTATGACAGCGATTTATTGAAATGACAAAATGCAACTACAATGCAGATTTATACTATAAAATGAGCCTCCAGGATAGACGCCTAGATGAGCAATGATAACAATGCAAATGCAGATTTAAATACAAATTTCTGATTTGAAATGGGAACCTGAATTGACGCCCTGATAATGACAACTTGCCCAGCAAGAATGACCAATGAACAAGCCTCCAAAATCGAACTGACTGTAGCTGCACCTTGGAAAATGAATTCATCCTCCAAAAGCAAATGAAGTCGCCCTGCAATGATGACTGAAAATGATCTCAAGAGCAGCACCAATGGTGTCAAGGTAACTACGATTTTCCCAGCAATGAAGGTGTCCCACAATGATGAAATCGATCTACCAAGAGGACTGATTTGACCCTCCAAAAGTTGTACTTCTTGCTCTCCAAAATTATGACTGCAATTAGCTCTATCATGAACACCTCTGTTACCGGGTCCTTCACTTTAGCCCCCCGAACCGGCCAAAATACGTGTGGGTTCGGGTTCGGGTTCGGGTTCGGTTCGGCTCTGGGTTCTCCTGGGTTCTCCGTTTTCCACCCAAGTTCTCTATGGGTCCTTCACAAAAGGACCCACAAAGAACCCGGGTGGAAAACAAAGAACCCTGGCCAAACCCAAGGAGAACCCAAAAGGACCCGGGAGGACCCCCGTCGTCCAGCCTTAAAAAAGGCAAAAATCAACTTAAAAACAAAAAACAAAACCCTAAAAAGTGCCCAAATTGCATTATATTGACTTGGCTGACCAAATGAGGCTCATTTTGCAAACTCAAAAGAGCAAAAACACCATTTTTTTGCCTCCAAGCTAAAATAGTTGATTTTTGCAGGTTTTCTCTTTTTTTTTCTAAGGTGAGATCGTAAGAGCTACGAAGGAGTTCAACTGATAGAAACAAGAGAGGAATAGATGCACTAAGAAGATCAAGCAATCAAAGGTGAGTGAATCTATCCTCTCTTTTTTTAGTTTTCAATAATATTTTTTAAGATTTTTCAAGTCTTCTTTTTTTTTTCTAGTAAGGTTTGAAATTTTTTAAGAACATTTCATGTAAAATAAGGGGTTATAATGCCCTTTTTTCTAAACAAAATTACTTGTTTTTATTTATTTTAGGTTCATATCTTCATACAAAATGGCCGATAGTTCTACTTCAGTTGGAATAGGTGCAGAGAATCAATTTAAATATGATCCAGGCTCACCTCTTTGGCGACATACGACAATGATTCAACAACTTCCCGGTGGTGGGGGTTATATTTGGCGTTGCAGCCAATGTGGAACTACATATAGGAGCTCGTACTTTCGAGTGAAAGCCCATTTATGTGCTATTGGTAATCAAGGAATAAAACCTTGCCTTGGGCCAAATAAAAAAGGGTAGACAAAGGATCAAATAATGGGTTATATTAAAGAACAAGAGGATGCTGATAAGGCATTCAAAACACCAAAGGCTACAGACCATCCTCTTATGAAGAAAGGTAAAAATAAAAGTAAAAGCTCGCAAAGACTTAGTGGCTTATCAGAACCAGCTGGCCCACATCCTTTCATGGAAATGGCACAATCTTCTGAAGGAGAAAATATGTCGGTGACACGAAAAAGAGGCCCATTGGATAGAGCCTTCAAAAATGAAGCAAGGGAGTTGGTAGATGAGAGCATTGCACGTTGCATTTATGGCAATGGGCTTCCTTTCAACCTTGTTAGATCACCTTATTGGTGGGAAATGGTGAAAGCCATTTCTAAGACAACTCCTGATTATGTTAGTCTTGGGTATGAAAAGGTGCGGACCACCTTATTGGCAAAGGAGAAATCTTCAATAGAGGTAGCATTGAGAGTAATCAAGGATACATGGGTCGAAACAGGTGTGTCCATCATTTCTGATGGATGGAAGGATTGCAAAAATAGACCATTGATCAATGTTATAGCAGTGTCCCCTAAAGGGGCGATGTTTTTGAAGGCAGTTGATTGTGAAGGGAAAATAAAAGATGCAAGTTTTATTGCCAATATCCTCATAGAATCCATTGAAATGGTGGGGCCTGAAAATGTTGTCCAAGTCATAACGGATAATGCTAAAAACTGTAGGGCAGCTAGGGCTATAGTGGAGGCTAGATATGGTCACATTTTTTGGACACCATGTGCAGTCCACTCACTCAATTTGATAATGCAAAAGATTGGTACACAAATTGAGTGGGTCAAGCAAATCTACGCAGAGGGTGAGGAGATCCAAATGTTTGTGACTAATCATCATATGTCACAAGCCATCTCAGGACCTTCTCCAAGTTGGAGTTGCTTAAAGGTAATTTAAATCTGATTTTTTAATATAATTTTTTATTTTTTTATTTTAATTTTTCATTGCTGATTTGTGACATGCATTTTCTTACAATGTTAGGTTGCTGAAACTCGATTTGCATCTCACACAATTGTCTTAAGACGACTTTTGAAGGTGCGACAGGCCTTGGGTTCTATGGTCATCAACAGTTTGTGGAGTGTATGGAGGCAATCAAGCACAGAAAGAGCCCAAAAAGTGAAAGCAATGATCTTAGATGATGAGTGGTGGGCTCGTGTGGAATATGTTTTAAATTTCACCGAGCCTATTATGAGCATGATTAGGTATGCTGATACTGATCGCCCATGTTTGGGTGAAATTTATGATGGCATGGATTCCATGGTGGAGAAAATAAGAGCAATAATAGATGCCAAGGAACATGACCCAACGGAAACATTTTTCAAAACTGTGCAAACTATTATTGTTGACCGTTGGAACAAGATGACCACCCCTTTACATCTCTTAGCATTTGCTTTGTCACCAAAGTATTATAGCAAAGAGATACTTTCATTGCCGAGGAGGGTGGCACCATATAGGGATTTAGAGGTTGCTGCTGGCTAAGGCTGCATTAGAAAGATATTTGTATGAAGAAATCCAAAGCATTGTCATGGGCGAGTTTAGCCAATTCATATCTGCAAAAAATCATGATGTTTTTGCTCATCTAGACAAATATAGGAAAAATGTTGATGATTGGTGGTATCTACATGGCTCCATTTACTTGCAACCTCTTGCAATTAAAATACTCTCCCAAGTATGTATCTTTTTATTTATTTATTTTTTCGTTTTTCATTCGCTGCTATTATGCTATATATTATGATTATTATCGGCAAGTAAAATTAAATACTAATAGTAATTACTAAATGTTGTGTGCATAATCAACAGGTTGCAAGTTCCTCTTCAGCTGAGCGGAATTGGAGTACATACTCCTTCATCCACTCGGTCAAGCGCAATCGTTTGGGTGCAAAAAAAGCAGAGGATTTGGTCTATGTACACTCCAACCTTCGTCTCTTATCACATAAGAAACCTGAATACAATGAGGGTGTGTCAAAGAATTGGGATCTCACCCCTGAGTGTGCTGATTTAGATGCTACAATTGCACAACTTACCTTGGTTTCTATGGATGACAACGAGGCAACTAATGCACCTAGTAGGAGTGGCAATCCAATTGATAGTGGTTCAAATGAAATTGAAGTTATTGAACAATTGAGGATGATGAGGATGATGAATTTGAAGAATAGTAATACTGAATTAAATATTGTCTTGATTGTAATTTGAATTTTCAATGTGTAATGACATTTTCAGACTTGAGTATTTACTATTTACATTTTTGCAAATTATGAATATGATTACAGATTATATGAGGTATTACCGTATGGCGTATTTCATTGTTTCAATATTCTATGGCATTATGGCATTATGATCATATGATTATAATTTTGAGCATGCTTATGAGTCTATGGCATTATCATTATGTTTATAAATTTATAATATATATATATATATATATATAGTACGGTTGTACCCGAACCCATACCCTAGGAAAAAAAAATTGTAGAACCACCGAACCCGAACCCGAACCCATATCTGAACCCGTACCCGAACCGGCAACTTAGATGAACACTGATTGTATCCACCTCTCAAAGCGGGAATGGGGCCATCTCCATACCCTAGATGTCAAGGGATCATCACCTTGAATGGACTGAAAGTGACTCTCAGCCAAGAGATAAACTCAGATTGCAAAATCAGACTCAAATCATAATGCCAAAATGAAACCCAGCACCTTCTTTTATATCTTTTCTCTAGCCGCCCCAGCCAAGGCCAACCTAAGCAAAAATAATATTTTATTTCTTTTATTTTATTTTTTAATATTATTCTCAAATGAGTCAAGTTGGCCACCCAGGAGAAATTTAATAATATTTTATTTGCCTTACAACACCCCATGTGGTCGTCCACCTCCTAGGCCCACTTTATTATTTTTTATAAAATTATTTTGGCATTATAAGTGGGAATAAAATAATAATAAAATATAATAAATATTATATTTTATTTTTCATTAAAAATATTTCCCTTTTTCCTCCATTTGCAAAATTCATCAAAATATATTTCTCTTGGCCAAAATATCATTCCCTAACCATGATGACTAGCTCACGAGAATGGTGAATGAGCTAGTTCTCATCTCCAAGCTATCACTCCAAGAATGGGGGCATTATAGTAACTGCTAAAAATAGTAAGTACTCACCAAACACCAACTGGCACAAAACTGGAGATTACCGAGATGCCCTATGGCTTACTAAGAATAGTAAGCACTGTAAACTGGCCACTACTATAATAGCAAGTCCAGCCGAAAACCAATACTGAGCCCAATGCTGACCACTGAGTCCCCTAATCAACTCCAACTAGCTTACGGGAACTCTAGAATAGGCTAATGGACAATCCCACTACTCGAACAAGAAGGGGACATTACAAAATACACAGATAGGCCATTTGCACACTTGTCTATGTTGTCTTCCAACATTTGCCAAAGGCCGCAAAGCTGATCCAACAAGGGTGTTGACCTAAGAGGACTTGCCCTTAATGATTCGATAACTTCCCTATAAGTATTTTTAAATATCATTGTCCTTACACACCTTCAGAAACCAAATATCACAATGAATCAAGTTGTGAAATTATGTTGTTTGCCAAATCAGATCCATGCCTCAAATATCAAATCCGTGCTACTCAAGATAGACCCATGGTGAACTGCTAGCTTGTTTTGATTTCAAGACAATGAGCACATCAAAGGTATATTTTTTTGTATTGTGGCAAATCAATCCTACACATCTTTTAGCTTCCACATTCTAGCATCAAATTGAAAGTGAAGTACCCCTATCTTTCCTATTTAATTTCCAAAAAATAGCATTTCAAATTGTCATTTTGCTAACTCATCTTAATTAGTTAAATCTAGGCTAATAGAGCTCTGATTGTATACATTTAATTGATTAGCCTAGATTTATGGAAAAGGGATTTTATTCCCTTATAGTTACACAATTATATAGACACATTGTACATTATATGTAAGAATAATAAAAGCAATATAGTTTCCTAGGTTATTGTGATGTGTATGGTTCTCAGGTTTCTTTGCCCTAGGATCAATATGTCCTTTCATACATGTATTTAGTGTTATATGATCAATGTGTGTTTCATGCGTCTATGTTATTTATTAATGCGTGTTTCATAGGTATAAAGTTGTCATAGAAAAACAATATATTGGGAAAGTAAGACCAAAAGAGGAAAAATTGCCATTAGATTAGTGATAAGACTAAGCATGAGAGGTCAAATTGCACAAGGCATAGAGCAAGTAATGTATCATTAGACAAGTACACTATAATGTCCCCTTCTCACATGTGAGCAATTGTTTAGCCATTAGCTTATTTTCCAAAGTTTTCCTGTAAGTTAATTGGCATTGGAAAAGGGAAAATAATTTACAAAACTAAGTTGTCACAAAATCAATATTTTATTTGATAGCTTACATTTAATTATTTAAAAAACAGGTGTTTTAAGTGTGTAGATAAAGTGTCAATAGGCTCAAGGTGATGAAAAGTAGTCATAAGGACACTTTATAATTACTTTATTAAGAGAAAATGCTTTTTCGAAAAAGCAACCAAAAAAAAAAAAAAAATTCCCTAAAATAAATCTAAAAAGGTTATAAAAGGAGGTTGGGTCTTGAGAAGAAGAACTACTGAGTTATTTTTCATTTTCATTTGCTCTGAACAAGAACTTGAGTTCATATTTCTTGAGGATGAAAATACTCTTGGAATTCCAGTTTCGAGGACAAAAACCCTCCTAGCTAGATATGGTGATTGCACCCTAAGATCACATTGGTGCTGCAAGCTGAGTTCTCTTTGTATGTTTGGTAAATGGAAATATTTGATCTAATTTGAGGAAGTTTTGATTGCTAAACATTACTAATGCAATTTGTTGAAGATTATAACAGGTTCTGGGAGGATGTTTGAAGTTTTTGTGGGTTGTACCTATTGTACCAAGAGCATTAATCTATATCAGACCTAAAACAGTATATTATGCCTTATTAGTCTGATTTGCATCGATTTTAAGGAGAAATAAGAATGTTTTCAGCAGTATTCCAGTTTGGTTGTGTTGGTGTGCGTCCAAGTAGTGGCTACAATTGTGTGAGTGGTATTTCTAGTGTGTTATCAGCAGTGTATCAGTCTGACTTTGTGACAGCAGTGTTCTGATTAGCATGTGTTCATCTTTGTTCGTCATTGCAGAGTTCCATTGACCATTGTGAGCTTATATTCCCTTGTTATATGATTTTACAAACTAATTTATTGAGTTGCAGCAATGTTTATTTATGATCAGACCTGATATTACAGTTGATTACAGCAGTTTCTTATCTTTGTCATATTGTAATGCATTTCCTAACTACTTTGTAGATTTTGGATGCTAACACTGCCAAAGGGTTATCATTTGCATGCATTTCATATTGTAGGATTGGTCAGTTTACAGCCATTTATTACAGCATTATCATACAGCCCATTCTGGCATTGAATAAGCTAGCATTATCGACCATTTTCATCTAAGTCAAGGCTTATACATTATGTTAGTGACTTGCATTGGATTCATGCAGTCTGCCAAAGAGGTGTTAATTAGATCAGCTCAACTGCCTATGTATTTTGATCAGCTTTATGCCATTCATCTTCTTGCATTATCATAAATAGTGTGGTTGAAGCACTGTATGCTCTCACCTTACCCAATCTGGGATCTACATGATCAAAAAGTGTGGAGGCATTGCATATGCATTTCTATATCGGAAAAAGAAAAAATTAAAAGTAGGGTGAGTTGTTACATCCACGAGGGAGGAAATATTATCACTTGTTGCATGGATTACAAGTAGTCATTGTAATCAGATTAATTAGTTAATTAGTAAATGGAATAAATAAAATAAAAGAATAATGTTTTGTCGGTAATTAGTCCTCGTCATTAGTTAGCACTCAGGTAGTTGCCAACGGTTGGTATTCTCAACCGATGTCGGCTAACTATTTATAGTACCGAGCGTGTTGTATTCGGGGACTAGCACAGAATGAATGTTTTGTAATACTGCAGCTTATGAATAATATGAAATATTTTTTTGTGCAATTTGTTCTGTAAATGATTTCTATGCTTTCAATGTTATTCTGCAATTTAGTTTACTCTGCAAGACAAGTATCACTCGACGAGTAAACATTTGGCATCATTGCCTAAGCGGACCAGGGAATCACTCGACAGTATGATGGTAGCGTAATGGGTTGACTGACGGAAGAGCCTGTGGAAAATAATGAAGAAAGGGAAGACAACATGACACAAGATTTGATAAATCTGTGGGATATATCACTAAGGAACCACGTACGAAGGGAAGCTCTTAGGCGAGAGATCCCTCAAGCGGCCATCTGAGATAGATTGCAAGTAAACGATGAGGTCGATCATCTCCTTCACCGTTTTCCAACACTGGTGGCCTAACATTTCATCATTCTACAAGACCTTCAAGCAGAGAGCAATCAGGAACGCCGAAGGCAACAAATATTGCAGCGGTACGAAAAATGAACCAAATGGGAAGAGGAGGAACGAGACACTAGCCGGAGACAAACTCCCGACAACCAATGAACGCGTGAAATCCTTTAATGCTCGTACGGCCTAACAAAAACAAGAACCGAGTACCAATCGGGCATGAGACTAAAGAGGAGAGGGTTTAGCGATCACTCAGACTACAGGAGCAAGAAAATCGGCGATTAAGACTAAGGCAAATTGATGAAGAATTTAATGAAGACCTAACTAAAATAAATCAAAGCATTAGAAGAGCACATGAAAATCTTGAAGAAATAGACCAATCCATCGGAAGAGCACATCAAAGTTTTGTTGAGGGGAGGGACGAAGGACCCTTCAGCACTCCGTACATAGAAAGGTACAAAATCAGTGAAAATGAGAATGAATTAAGTGAAGAACTTGATAGCAGCATCCAACACATTCAAGAGTTGTCCATATCAGACGACGACGAAGGGCTGAGGACTAGAAGATCTAAACCTAAGACCCCAGGGCAGAGGGAGTATCGGAGTGAACCCCAGAAGACTCAAGGTGTCGAGGATGCTGACGGAAGACGTGTGAGAGACTCGTACGTGGCTGAGAATGCAAGTGACGCACCGGAACGTAGCGGGAAAACTAGTCCAGTCAAGTCCAATACACAAAAAGGGTATCGAGGCAGGATGGTGACTCCTCCAGGCGAGCGGCAGGAGGGTCAAAAGATCCAGTGCGCCATTGTAAAACATGCGAAACAGTTTGGATAGCCAATAGACGGGACAATCCGGATCACTAGCTGAAAGCATTTCCAACAACACTATGAGACAGTGCCATTGACTAGTACTCAGAATTGGACCAAGTACACAGGGCATCATGGAGATTACTCAAGCAAGCATTCCAAAACGAGTTCAAACTGTTGAGGGATGACAGTGAGATTGTTGTGGAAATTTACAATACAAAGCAAGGGTAGCACGAGAGTGTGCGTACCTATAACCGAAGACTTAAAGATTTCGAGGGTTTGCTTCCATCATTGAGAAAGAATATGAAAGTCGTACCTTTGTCATCGTACGTTGAAGCGTACAATCGGACGATGGATATAGAAAGCGGAAATAAAACATCCCGATAGAAAAGGAAGACGGACGACAAGGAGAATACGGACAACAGTGACAGGGAGTCAAAAACCGTGCAAGCACTCTGGAAGGATATGCTAAGGATGATGAAAGAATTAAAGGCTAACAAGGAGAGCACGAAGGAGGCCAAAGAATGCGGTGCACAGGCTGCAATGGGGAAGGTCATACGAAGGAAAATTGTCTAAAGAAGTTATTCTGTGATATCTACCAAGTGATGGGACATTCCGTCAAGGAATGCCCATACAACTTAAAAGCCAAAAGTGCACAAGTACTCTTTGCTCAGGGAGAACTGTCGACACCGCCGAACACACCATCAAAATCCCAGAACAATTCCAATGCATCCCCTGGGGGTACCGAAATAACAGAAGGAGCAACAATAGTACTCCGCAAAGCAAGATACAGTACGATAGCAAAGGCCGGCCCATGATCCAATGCTGGAAGTGCAACGAATGGGGCCACTTTGCCAGGGACTGCCAGAACGGTCAAGGTTCGGGAGGAAGATTATGTAATTGGTGTGGACCAGGCGACCATGAAGACAATGAATGCCCCAAGCAGAAGGGTATCCATATGCTGGAAGTAGAAGAACAAGAGGTACTGGCGATCACCAGAGCGCAAGCAAAGAAGGCAACCTACCCAGATCCACGTACAGAAAAACAAAGGATGAAGGAAGCAAAATCCAAAGTGGAACTGGCGATGGCGAAGGAGAACAAAATACCTCTAGAGAAACCAAGAGCCTCTCGGCAGTCGAAGGCGGAAACCAACATCGTATGGCAAGTACTGCAAACTACCGTACTGATCAAAGTAACTGACCTTCTCCAGACTCTATTGTAGTTGGGACTAGCAATGACAAATGTCGTCGGGGATGGCAAGCAGCTGAGATCGGAGGATGAAAGGCAAGAATTGGTACCAAAACTGCCACCATACGGCGAACAAACCATTGACCCTAGGCTATTGACAGCAAACATTGGGAAGATGACAGCGGTTGTTCAGATAGAGATCGAAGGGACTATTTTGACAAATAATATCATCGACGCAGGATCGGGAGTCAATGTACTAGCCGAAGACACATGGAAGAGTCTCGAGAAGCCAACACTCTAGCCACCGACATTCCAACTCATCGTTGTCGATCAACATGGCATCAAACCATTGGGAACGCTAATAGTGCAAAAGGTAGTGATCGGAACACAGCCATTTCTACTAAACTTCGTAGTCATTCCATTTCAGAGGAAGGCTTTTTTTCTCCTCCCCATATCTACATTTCTTTATATCATCTTTATATTTGTGTGTCTTTATGAAAGGATACAACTCTTTATAGAAGATGTGTTGCTTGCCAAGAGGGACACCCTTAATCGCTGCATTTATTAATTAAGTTGTTCCATAAATTAATTAAGTTACATCACACATCTCTTACGTGACTAGCATGAGTAAATAATTCTTATATAGAAATCGTTGTCCTTATGTAAGAATGGTCAATGCACTTTCGTTTAGAGTAATTGTTGCCTTTATGTGGTAGTAACAATTGTTGCATTAACTGGGTTTAATAATAATCAGAATCAATGCCTTAGCATTTGTGATTACTCTTTATTTATTTAACTATTAATTTCTATGAATGTTTATTATTATTATTTTATTTACAATTAATAATATTAATTGTTTTGTTTATTATAATAGATGTATTATAATTACAATATTATTTATTGTCATTAAAATTATAATAATAGTATTTAGATTGCTATTATATTTATATTTTTGATATTTATTTTATTGAGTTATTTGTATTTAAATTTTTAACACTAGAATATAGTAGCATTAAATCATTTAATTTTTTCGTTTATTTGCATTTCAATGTGTTACGATTCTGGGGACATGGCATATACCCTTTCACAAATGAAGATATTTAAATATAATATGAGAACTGGTGTAATTTACAAGGCAGAATACAGATATAGAGGAATACAAATCTGACCTCAATAAATGGCAGTTTAGATCATAAACAACTCAAAAGTATGACAATGATTTTTCAGCTTGAACAGTCCACAAACTTTGCTCCAATAATACAAAGGAAGATCGGCCAGCATGAAGAACCCAACGCCTCAATTTAATAACAAACAGTCACACCCAACAAGTCTTGTTCCAGAGCCTGGCAATTCTAGAATTTATATTCAACTTTCAATCTCCAGCAACCCACAAAACAACTACAAGACCACCTTCTGAAACATATAAACCTCACAACCTGCCATTATTCCTCGCATCCTTGTACACGATGAGCGACCAGCAAGAAACCTCCCAAGCACCCATGTGTTAACTCTTATCTCTCTGTTTGGTATAAATAAACCCCTACGCACAGCAATAAAATACCACGCCAATTTCTAAACTCCTTGCCCAACAATACATAACCCCCACGCCTATCACAGGAGGATTGTCCCAATCACAAATGGCATCTCATTTCAAGACATTCCTTTCTACTGTGTAAGCTCCAAAATAAGAATATGATGAAACCGCCAAAACCATCAAACTCTTCCAGGCAAGGTTTCCAAACAAGATATTTTATAATATTCCCAATCACTTGCAAAGTTGTCACTGAAAGAGACTCACAAATTAGAAAACCAAATCTTTGAATGCACTGTGAAATACCTGATCAATATCTCCAACAAACATTAGCCGGGGTAAATCTTTCACCACCGAAGCCAATCTTCTCCAAGAGGGTTTTCGTCCTCAAGAAGGCTGAGATTAACCAAGTCCAATCTCCAGAACTATAAGGGTTTTCAGACAAAGAGATAATAAACTTCAACATACCAAATGAGCTCACAATTCCCCTTTTATAAGCTTTTTAGGGAACTTTCCATAAACTCCTTTTTTAAAATCACTTTATTAATTTATTATACCTTTTAACTCTAAAAAGTAATTTATTTCAAAACATTTTTGGCACATAAAGTCACTTTTAAGCATCTCATCATTTAAATCTTTTTGTTTTCTTTCCAATGAGCTATAATACTGAGGCGCCCGAATAATTATTTTAAGTAAAATGGCAACCTTAGTAAAATTAATTAAATATAGCACAATATTATACCCAATTAGCGGAAATGGCCGAAATGCATTGAAACCGAAAATTGACTATGCAGGAGTGATCCCGATGATGAAAGATGATACACAGACTTGACTAGGTGACTTACTAAAAATAAACGCTCCCTCCAAGAGTCTTGGAGCCCAAACCGGAAGCTAGAAATAACATCTAAAAGCGTCATATGGCTCCTCTAAACCTCCTGAGCTCACTAGTAACATCAATTTACGCCTCTGAACATGTTGACACAAACCCAAAAAGTTAGTGCCAACTGCAAAGCAAGAGAACACGAAAAAGGAGACATTACATATATCCTCTCTCAAAACCAATTTTTAACTAGCTATAGGAATATTGTACATTATATTATTGAATTGGATGCTACACATTACAATATTGTTTAGTCAATTATCTAAGAAATCTGCTATCTCAGGAGTGTAATCCTACATTTCAAATCAAATCTACACACTATCTGGTCATTGTATTTTTCGCTATTCTTTTGATAATAAAATAGTTCCAAAAAATTCATTTGCCACCATGCAAAAGTAATTTTTTTATTTACTGGAGTTGTTTCTTTTGTTTGCTCCTCCATACATTATAAATGTTTATGCAACTCATGGAAAGACACCATTACAATGCCCCATCTGCCCCCATCTCCCACTGTCTAACTCCACAGATAAAAAAGCAATGTACATCAAATAGCTATGGTAGAAGGAGAGTGTAACAATGCAAGAACTCCATCCCCTAACCTTCAGCATCCAACATATAGGTTGGTCAACCAAGAGGTGCATCAATTAGACTACAAACATCAAATTCCCAACCATAGCAGCCAAAACATAACTAGGAGCA